>BOPM01001143.1:34081-74081 GCA_022179025.1 Porites australiensis
GGGGGGATGTGGGGGGGGGGGGGGGGTTGTGGACGGGACATGCAAAGTTTTTTGTTGGGTTATGCGTCCGCCATTTTGTCCTTTTAGGACGGAGACGACTTTCCACCGAAAACTTAATTGGCTCTGCCACAGGCAGCCCAATTTACTCATCATTTCCAACATCTAGGCATAATTTGATTGACACGGTTGCGTAGCTTGTTGTTTTTATTGGCAGAATCCAAATTTTCCTCAAGAAACGCAAAAAATACTTAAAAAATAGGGTGTCTGATAAAGTCAAAAAGTTGGTTAACACATAAATAATCCAATAGTCATGTCATGATGATGCCATCTTTTACTTAAAAGGAACTGAAATCATTCGACATCTTGGATCCGTCATTTTGAATTTATTACACGTAATTCATTTTACTTAGAATTTGAATAAATCGAGATAATCTTAATGGAAAATTTGATCTGTGTGTTAAAGGATGCTGAGGAAGTAAAGTCTGGAAGTTATGAAGTTCCGAGAGAAATGAACACTGTTGAAAGCTATACCCAGCATCTGCCATTTACTCACATAAATTATTGTTTTTTCCTCAAAGTAGTCACTAAAAAGCCTGGATTTAATTGACAGCTTTACCAATTTTTTTCATTAAAAAAAATGTTATACTCAGTGTACTATAGTAAACTATGGAAAAACTGAAATACAACCTTAAGTTGTTCTAAAAAGGTGGCTGTCAAAACTCGGTTGCTGTGGTAACATCAATGTTAAAGTACACGTCACGTCGACTTTAAAATCTTCCAAGATGGATTTTAGGAAAAGTCTCTAAGTTTGACAGTCATAACTTGAACGGTCCCTTTAAGTTATTCCTTGAACTTCTTAGGGAGAGGGTCGGATTTTGGAACAAATTTTCCCCAAGAATCCTAGCAACTGAAGGAAACTACATACCTTTAAGATGACGAATTTTTGGAAAACATCATTGGATTGCTGCACAAAGCAAAAAGAATTTGCTTGTTGGCACTTAACCGGTAGATATACTTTTAGTATAGTGCTTACGTTTGTTCTAGCAATGCTCGCGGTAGGGTCAGGTTTGTTTGTCGCCATGTAAAAATTTTAAGGGTTCGGCGATTATGCATAATATGAAGTAAGAATAATACTTCAGAGCTAATCATTAGTTAAGTGTTTTTGTTATCCATTGTTTTCCTCTTTAGCGTTGGCAGCTTGCTTAACGGCTATCAGTTTATACACAGGAGATTCGTCTTTTATTCCTCGGAAATCCAGGCAAGGTTTCCCATTTTTGCCAAGGTATGGAGCAAGATACTTCTGTAAACGCTCTTCACTGACAAGCGAAAGATCAAATACACCGTGTGTAGTTGACGTGTGCCACTTCAAAAGACTCTCAATGGATTAGAAAGCAAATGGGATAAAAAAATGGTCATGTTTGACAATTTGAAATCCCGCTGATAAACAATAATGCTTGATATTGGTTTTGGCCTCACATGGGTACATCTCGTTGCAAATATGTTCTGCGTTCTCTGGATTTAGCAGCATGTAAGCGTTGAACTCAAATGGAGGCAAACGATCCTGGTAGCTAATGGCTATTTTACCTCCAACTTTCAGACTTGAAAACATGTTGTTGAAGACTCGTTGTTTGTTAGTCATCCTTTGAAGAGCATAACTACTGAAAATGATGTCGTAGACTTCAGCTCCAATTCCTGGGAAGTTTATAGCACTTCCTTCTACGAATGAGAGATTCTTGATTTCACTGTGAGACTCCTTGGCCAGTTGAATTCGTTCCTTGTCAGGATCGACGCCAATAACCTTTCCTTGTGATCCTACCAGCTCAGCGAGGTATGCAGACAGTTCTCCTTACCGCACCCTAAATCCAATATGGTCTCTCCAGCTTTGGGGCAGACATCAGTTTGGATGAAGTCTTCACCGTCCACTTTTTGCTTGGAAAACGAGGCTTGTTGGTAACCTGCTGCTGCACTGTGTTGCATTTCTTTCATGAGTTAAGGGAAAAGTCTCACCGATCGGTTAAATGGGATGGCGGAGTGGCTCTTGGGATAGCAACTGAAGCACGCTAGGAGACTCACTCAACAAACATTGTTTTTGTTATTCAAATTTGCTATGACTAATGAACAAATAATCTATAGTATTGCTGCAGGATAATGAAATCAGGTTTTTTCAGCTGCAACATTCATTCTTTTCTTCCCATGGCAAAGTCATTTCGCCTCTCGACATATTACGCGACCAGGTTCGTCGACCGAAAACATACGAATCGATCATCGGTGAGTACGTGTAACTAAAAATTTAAAACCGTAAATTTGCGGAGGGCTCATCATAAGTATGCATTTATTTTTGTGCGAAAACAAATGTTTTCCTTTTCAATGATTTTCACTTAACAACAGTACTTTGGAGTGTCGATCACGCAAAGGTCAAATATTTAACTAAAGTGATTGTAGCTTACCCAAAACGTCAGAAAGTTGGTGTATTCCATTGTCCTGTACCCCAGGCAAACTCGTAATACGAGCAACAGAAATAAACTAACAGAGTGCGCTTTTTTAATGCTCAGTCCTACTGACTTAATTAACTTTAACCACTGGTGCATGATCCAGAGTTACTAAATGCCTTCTTTGCTCCTATTGCAGAACGGACCCTCTGATCTCAGGAAGACTCCATGTCCTCCATTCTGCAGCTCATCGACAACTTTCCTGAGCCAGCAGGCCAGCAGGCCCGCCGCTGTTCAAGCTAAGGACAGTCTCCTCTGGCCAAGTAGTACAAGTATTAAAATCTCTGCGAAGCGACTCCTCCACTAGTCTGCTACACAGTCGTTTTTAGAGTCATCACGCAACGCTCCTCCGACACTAAAAATGGCTGTGTAGCAGACTACTCCTCCACCAGCCCTGATCAAATTCCTGTCAAATTTTTGAAAATGGTTGCTGAAATAATTGCTGGCCCAATAACCGAAATAATAAAAAAACTGCACAAGGAAATAATATATACCATTGATTTGGAAAAAAGCAGGGATAAGCCCTATTCCAGAGACAGATTACCCTAAAACCGAACATTCCGGCCTCTAACTGTCCAGTAAAGCGCCAACTTAAAACTACTCCTAAAATACGCCATATATCGAGGCCATAACATACGACAGATTCCGATAACGGGCGGTAGAATACCTGTCGAATCTTTCATCCAACAAACAGTGGCTTGTAATCGCCATTCCCTGACTCTGTAACAAGCCTAAATATACCATGCACATGAGCTTGTATCTGTTACATCCCACACCCTTAACGCAGTTTTTTAACTCCTCTGTGGCTTTTACCACAAGCTATTTGCATTTTTCTGCCTCGTATTTCACGCCTTTGAAGTTACGATGCAAAATGTCTTCGGCAAGTCGTCTAGCTTGTTCGGAATTGAATGTCGCTTCAGGGGTCATTTTGTACGAGTTTTCCAAGAACGGAATTGACGTGTTGCCATATTTTTCGTCTTCCATGTGGTTAAGGATAGAGGGTGTTTGTAAAGTCGTCAGAGTTCGGCGGTTTCTTCAGTACTCCTGATACCGGAATCTCTGTAGAGTTTTCTTCCAACGACGTACTAACAGAGCTTGCCATTGTTAATCAATAGTAATGCATCAGGCGTTGTGCCCTATCCTCGGACAACGTGCACATCTTAGAAGTAGTGGCACCGGGTACACTGGTTTTAACCTTAGTTCATTTGTCCTCCTTTTAAAAAACCGCTGACTGCAAGAAGGGCGCTAGATTTTCCAAAAAAGTGCCGTTGAAAGCCAAGGACGTTCACATCTGGTCGTCAATTCACTGCAAAAAAAGCCTCTTCTTTGATTCGATCAAATGCTCAGTTGTGTGGTAAATACAACACTGAGCGACTTTAATTGAAGCTAAATAAATGAGACATTTGTTCGCTAAGTGGCTTTCACTTGAAAGGCCACACTTAGTTTAGGCTGACTTATCCGAATACTCGAAACAAAAAAGCGAAGTCGCAGCACAGGTAGCCCAAGCTCGAATTTGAGCATCGGCGAACATCGGCACTGACGAGCAACATTCGAAATATAAGGATTTGCATGGGGGAAAACCTATCGTTTCTGTAACCTACGAAAATGACAGGACTTCAATAAAAGACAGCTTATCTTACTTAAAATGTGTGTTGCGTCTCTGCTGTGTGGTCCATGGGCCGATTTATGGCCGTTTTATGTAAACGGTTTTCTCTCTATATATAAAAACCCATAAATGGGCCATAAATCGGCCCGTGGACTACACAGGAGTGACGTAACACACATTTTAAGTAAGGTAAGCTGTTTTTTTTTTTTATTGAAACCCTTTCATTTTCGCAGGTTACAGAAACGATAGTTTTTTTTCCCCGTGCAAATCTTTGTATTTCGAATGTTACGCAACAATGCCGATGTTCGCCGATGCTCATATTTCGAGATTGGGCATCCTGTGGTCTCAGTGGCTCCTAAGTATTAATCAGGGTGTTCTTACTGTCATTCACATACTCTTATCAACTCCAAGGTTGTAAAAAGAGGTAAAGAAGTTACATAATAGCCCCCTTGTTCTGTTTAAAAAATCTGAAACTAGAAGACGGTACTCAAATCCCTCCCTGCTTCGATCGTTCCGCTAGAAGCTCGATTTCTTAACAAAGTCTTCCTAGGAAGTATTTACATGATTAATGAGCTTGCGAGCTGAAGACTATAATTCGCTAAATAGTCTATGTTGCGCGTAAACTTGTAGCTATTTCGAAGAGAGTAAAAGTTAATAATATTTAGTTATGAATTTCCAAAGATCATCATGAATTTATAAGAAAGTTTGTTTTAGCCAATTTTTTCGCACTCAAACAAAGGGATTATCTCCCTGTCCTTAAAATCTAAAGGCTGCATTCTGAGGGGATTACGTCAACTACTTATTTTGTGTGTGTTTTCTGGAATAATAAGAAATAAACGGATTATTTATACAGTGAACAGATTAAAATCAAGGGCAAACTGAGTTACAGCATTCGCTCACGAGACTTAACAGCATTTTGCGCGGCAAATAAGTTGCTGAAACATTTAGATATCAACCTTTCGTAAAGCAGAAGGAAACAAGAGCTTATTAAATAAAGTTACCTTACGATAAGAGCGTGGTCATGTTCTAGTTGACAAAATATTCTGCGTCCTTTTCATATGAACAACCAAGGAAACCAACACGTGACTTATAATCATGAAGCCCAAGACCCTTACACTTTGTTGGTAAGAAAATGCATTAAGAATACATGTATCTTAAAAAACATCTAAATAAAAATACGAGAATACCACAGCGGGACACGTAAACACCGAAAAACCAACTTCCTTTGGGGTTTTAAGGCCTGCTAGCTTATATAAAGACGAGAAAAAATATTAAACTTTTAAGCTGATAGAAATAACCTCTTAGCTTAGCTAGGCTAAAAGAAAGGAAAAAACTGTTTGCTCGCTAAGTTGTCGAGTCGGTAAGGCTGACACCAGAATAGCGCGCGCTACTTATCATCTCACGATTGTCGCCGTTTCAAAGTGCGCAAGCATTGATATCTGAAAGCGCTTTACGCCGAGCGCATTAACCTGAATATCTGTTTTTGTGCCTGCAAAACTGAATTAAATTATATTTGTTGAACCATTGTAAAGGTTTAAAAGCTACGATAGCAGATAGCCACTATAACGTTTTAATTTTTTTGGTTCTGAAAAATTTGGATCAGGCAAAACATATACTTGGAACCTGTAAAAATCTTCATGCATTATAAGGTTATTGCTGAATATGTTACATGTTAAGCTATGAAATCAGTGAAGTCAGTGGCATTAATTAAGAAGAATTCAGAAGTTCCAAAGTTCTGCTGTTACGTTCGGAGCCGAATTGATAAATCTTACGTCTCATTTCAATTGTAAAATAGCTTTCTCACTTTACATCATTGTTCTCACATTTGCTACATATTGACCTTATTTCACTCATGTTCCTTTAGCACGAAACCAATACTAATTAGAACAAATAAACGACGGATTTTTATTATTGCTTTTGCTCAAACTGCCTTTTAAGAATACCAAACCCAATTCATGAACATTTATTTGCTACCTTGTTTTTTAGTTCGTAAAATCCATAACAATGATTGTTACTATACACGAAGAAGCAGTGCTGAAAAAGTAGTATCATTATTTCCATGATGACACCATAGGGTGTGCTCAACAAACTCTGAGGTAACAATCACAATTTAATTTCTTTCTTTTCATATATGCTTTGGAAGAGTTCAGTTCATACAAACCGCGCGTTAAACCGTTATAGTGAGTCAGCGACCGAAAATGATGTTTATTACTACTTCCTCCTCAGAACATACGCCCAGGTTCAAACTCTCTTCTGTTTATGGGATAAAAGTCTAGTAGAAGAACAAGTTGTCGAGTTTAAGCCTCATAGAATTGGCTGAATTCGTTTTCTTCAACGATCAGTGTTTGCTGGAGAAACTGCAAGGGGGGGCGGGGAGCAGTGTGAAAAGCAGTCTGTTTAAACATGGGCCTTACTTAAATATTATAAAGTTTATCTTAGTCATGAACGTTCATCTTTGCTTGGTTTCTACTGCAAGTAGGGTGGTAGAGTAGGGCAATTACATGCATCCACAATCTTCCTCCAATATGACATATGGACTCTTGAATTGCACTCTTTTCCTCATGGGTGCTGTTGGGACGAAACAGTTTGGAATCACCTTTTTTTAAATTTTTAAACAAGAATCTCACAGGTTTATTATTTTACTATAGCTGCAGAGTATTTTCGCGGTGTATTTTTTATAGCCTTAAATTTATCATAGGGGCAGGTGTGAAGGTGCCTTCAGTGTCTATTCCCACTTCTATTTTGTTTTGTATGCAATTGAATTAAGCAAAACTGATCCATTTTACATGGATATTGAAACCCATAGTATCTTACTTTAGAATGTGTATTCAGTTCTTCCTTTGCAGCTGAGTAAAGCACGGAAAGCTTACGACTGAGGCAAGTCATATCTTCCCGTTTTCAAAGCTTGTTAATTAAATTTCCCTTACACTTATAGTTTGATTTTTAGGTCTTTGCCTTTACCCTTATGAAGCTGACTCGTTCTCAGCCTTCTCTTTCAATTCTTTTGGCCAGGGCATGGTCACGTTAGACTATTACGGCATCTGAGCGCAGGGCATTTTCCACGCACCTCCCTAATTGATATTTAGGAGAGAGAAGAGAGGGGACTGGATATCGGGTCAGCCATTTAGGAAGGACAAAAGGTAAGTGTTTAGTGCTCACCAGGTGATCATCATTTACATTCCCCAAAAGTAATGATAGCAACATTTCAGGTTAAAACACCGTAATTTTCAATTGCATTTTTGTCCTTAGTATTGTCAGGCCATTTTTTACATGAAGAAACTTTCAATGTTTAATTTTAAGTGACGCCACGCGAGGAAACATCTCTTTTTCAAAAACGTAGTGTTCCGCGCGTTTTTGCTTTTTGTTCCTTTAAATTGCTTTAGGAACAACCTAGGAACGCACAATAAAGGAACTTTATTTGCACAATAGGAACAAAGGTCGGCAAATTTCACAACAATCTGGTCCGTTAGCAGCAAATTGGAACACAAAGTTCCTTTTCGTTTAAGTCAAAAGAAACAACCGGTTCCTCTTTTGTCCTTTCAGGAACAAAAGGTCCTCTTTCAACAGTTCCGATTTCCCTTCATGTTCCTTTCGAAGTGATTGGGGAACAAATGTTCCCAATCTAATTTCTCGCTCGACACAGTAAGGAACAAATTGTTCCTATTTACTGTCATATCCACTGCTTTTAGGAACGCCTTGTTCCCTTTCGGTTCATATAGTTCCTAGTCATGCCCAACAGGAACGGAATTGTTCCTAATCGAGGTGGTTTTTTGTTCCTCAAGATGAGTGTTATGTTCCGCTTATAAATGGGAACAGGTTCCGAATTTGTGACAAAGGAACTAGCGTTCCATTTTGGTGTAAAAAGAAATAGGGAACAATAGTTCCTATTTATCGTAGGCTATGTGAAACAACGACTGTCCAGTCCGCTATACAAATTTATCAAAAACATGTATCCGTCAACAATCAAGTTAAGTACGAGACTTGCCCGCTGCAGGCTTAATCTCGTTTGGGATTGCCCGCGCAAGTTCAGGCTTGTGTCATTGTTCCTTTTGATTAACTGTGTACCAAATGCGGACAAGAAAACAATAGGTCAAGGGCAAGAATGACCAAGTGTAGGCAGAGATGGGCTAACAAATATCTCATTGGCGAATAGGATGATCTCTTGGGGACCCTTTTGCTAGCATAAGTGTATGCATACTTTAGAAAGATATCGATTTCAAGCTAATGCTTAAAATGAACAAACGAGGCAAGGATGTCAACTGGTCAAAGTTAGCAAATGCATCGCCTAAACCAAAGAGGCTTCACTTAGAAGAGGACGACTGTGATGGTCTTTTTCACTGCCCAATGCAAATTTGTAACCACGATGGATTCACTACGCAAAGAGGCTGTAGAAAACACGTAAGAATCAAACACAATTGGTACTATTACTTCGACGAGAAGCCAGACAGTGCTCAAATCGAATCGCTTCATGTCGATCAAAACAACAACTGCGAAGCCAATGATCAGAAGATAACACCGCGTAAAAGCAGGGCAATTGCCTCTTTCAATCCTACAAACAAAATTGCCAAGAACTTTTTTCACGGCTAACTGGCAGTAGTGGGGGCTGTAAAAGTGATCGACAAGCACAACAGATCGTGAGCAAGTGCTTAAAGTTTCTCAAATTTTGTTGTGAAGACGGAGAGGAGCTCACATTTGACATTGTGGACTTAAGTTTATGTTCACCGAATCTCCTTTTTAAGTTTGTTGATACGGTGCAGGATGACTGGAATCTGGGACACGCGGGACGCATAGGCTACTTGGATGCCATTGCAGAATTGGTGGGTTGTCGAAAAGTGAAGGGAGCATCGGAATAAGTGTTGAGAGGACTGGGTTCAACAGAAATTTACTTGAAAAAGGTGCGCAAAGCCGTTTCCAAAATGATGCGCTTGCAGTGGACCAGCGAGCTGGACATCGAAGCTTTAGAAGCCAAGGGGCACTGGGCCACACTAGAAGAACTGTTGGAAGTGGTGGGGCGCTACTTGCCGCGCTACGAGAGCGTGCTGAAATCATGCGAGGAGAAACCGGGTGCTGTTTTGCCAATAGATTTATCTTTTGCTACCAAATTTTTTGCCGTCTATTTATTTATCAAGGTCAAGGGCTCGCGCCCCACGACATATCAGTACTTAACGGTGGAAATGATGAACAAAGCCAAGACTAACGGTGGATTTATAGACCAGAAAATGTTCAAAACGGCTGGAAAATTTGGCTTCGATTCTCTTTACCTGACTGAGACGAGCATGCAAGTGTTGGATGGCTGCATCAACCACATTCGCCCCCTACTAAGACCGACCTGCGACTTTGTATTGGTGACAAGAAATGGAGGGCAGCACAATAAGCTGGGAGAGCTAATGAGCAAACTGGTCTTCCATGCAACGGGCAAATACTTTCACCCGACTCGCTATCGACAGATTGTGAAGACCGCGAGTTGCAGGCAGCTGAGCAGCAGCGCGCAGAGCACAATCTCCGAGGACCAGAAACATAGCTCTGTTGTTGCAAGGGTTCACTATCAGAAGCAGCGATCGCGCGAGGTGGCGAGCAAAGCACATGAATATTTGGAACGATTGCACGGGAAAAAGGGATCAGAGCTAGAAATAGACGTGCGCTCGAGGCTTTCAGGCAATTCTGCGTCATCTGAAGATCAAAATGGTAGCAAAACCGATACTTCCTCTAACGACGAGGGAGAAAAGATCACAGAAACACCACCCAAGCGTCTTTCAGGTGTCCCGAGACTAAAGCGAGAGAATGCGTTTATAGTGACAGATTTCGCGGCGAGAAAAAAGAGTTTGATGTTCACCCCTGAAGAAGACAATTATCTAAAAGCAGGCATTGACCGACACGGCTACGGTCAATGGAAAGCGATTCTCAGGGATTCCGAATTTCATTTCAAGAGGGAAGGACAGCCAACTCACTGCTCAGCCGTGCAGCGCGAAGATTCGGATCACTTTCTAAGTTATCTTAGAACTTCACATTTACCCCAGAATAAAAAGATATCCTTGAAATATAAACAACGACAAAGGCAATCAGCGATATGGTTCAGTACATGACAAGCAGCATTTTGTTGTTGTTGCAAGAAGAAATAAATTACTGTTGACTTGAGAAATACATGTTATTTTGTTGCTTTGGCAATGTTTTTTCGTAACTCGCTTGCTTGAGGAGGAACGCTTGCGCTTACTGGCTTCAGTGGTCATGGTTCGGACTGACATTGCTCTGCTAGGGACAGGAGTCATGAAAAATGTCGCTTCGTCATTGTCGCTCTCATCGTCAGATCCAGTAACGGAGCTGAGCGTGCACGGCGACTGCGTGCCATATTGTTCCAGGTTGTCTTGAGGCACGTAATTCGGCGTTCTGGGTTTTTCTTGCTCTAATACCCCTTCCATTTCTTCTCTCTGGCTCGAGCTCGGGACTGGCAGTGCTTCGAAGAGGGTTTTCACCATGTGATGGTCTTCCTTTCTCAACAGTCCGAGCTCCACGCATACTTTTTTCCTCTCCGCAAGGGCTTCCTGGCATCCAAGAGTTCCTAAGTTGTTGTGGTGGTCCTTGAGCTTTTCTTCTAGGATTTCACGCAGTGCATCCATTGAGTCTCTCATGTCAGGCGTAATACTTGATTCCAGGGTGACCATGCATTCGTTTACTCCCTCTCTGTATTCCTCAACCATGGTGACTGGAATGCTTCCCTTGCCCTCTTCTTCTTCTCTTTTCGATCCGCCCTGGCTGTCATCTGTTCGTGAATGGCCAGATCATTTCTTTTCGGTGTGGGAAGGGGCTCGTTTGGATCGTGGAGTAGCAAACGTATATTTTCTTCGGAGACGTCCTTCGATCTGAGACGCTGTTGATGTCTCTCGTGCCGTTGTATCTCCCGCCGCATCCTCTCTTCGTTTTGCTGTAACGCTTTTCCAGTAGGAGGCTGAGGTGACGGTTATCCAAAGACCCCGGTAAAGTTTGTGCGAGCGAGTTCTTTAACGCGTGTGTGGTTTCATCGTCATCATCGGCATCCACGATTTGGTCCCCATTATCGTATCCTGCAGTGTCCTCTTCGTCTCGGGGATTTGCGCGTAAATCAGCTAAGAGGTCGGTCAACTGCACATTTCTTAAAACTTCTTTCTCAGTCTCCAGCAGTGCGCCTTCGTCGTTTGGTGTGTTTCTCTCCGCGTCTTCGTCGTCGTCATCAGAACTTTCTTCTTCATCTGTATCTACCCTCGCTTTCGATGCAGCCAACACAACACATTCCATAGGATGCTTGCGCAGCCACTGGGCGGCCTTCTTTTTCGGACTTGACTGGCTTTTAACGAAGTAATACCTTAGCCTTCGGTCCATGGCCTGCTGATCTTCCTCTTGAATTGGAGTTTTTGATGTGCAGTCATGAACATGGGACATCGATTGAAAAATGACTTGGCCGTTTTGTACTTGACATCGCAGGCTGTGTATCCCCCTTGAGTGAGTATTTTCCAGTCGTCCACATCGAGAGTCGACGGAGTGGCCTCGTCAATGAATATCACCTCGGTGTTCTTGCCAATCATTGCCTTGTTGAACACTTTTTGCTTGGTTACAGTTGCTACGTTGCTGTGGTGAATCAGCCCCAGTATTGGGTAGAACAGGCTTGTCTTTCCGCTATCGGGCTCACCGACAAGGCATGGCACTCTCTCTTTGTGCTTCTTTTGGTTGAAATTCAGAGGTCTCAAGAAATCTTCGCAAAACAAACCAATCTCGTTTTCTGTCAGGCTGTCTTCCAAAACGTCTTGGAAGTATTTAGGCTGCGGGACTTTGGAAGGATCATAACGCGAGAAAGCCCTGGGAGTCACAAGGCCCATTTTCTCTGCTGGAATTGCGTGTTCAAGAACCGTCTTTCTGAGACAGACCAACATTTCCCTTCGTTCACCTCTATGAGGTTGTAGTCGACAACAATGGGACGAATTACTTCACAATCAGGGTCAGCCAGGATATCGATGTCCCTCAGCAGTCTTGCCTTAAATGACTCATTTGCAGCTAGACTGTTCACAAACGCCGTCACATCGCACTTGCAGGAGTAGGTGTAAGTGGCACCTTCACACTTTTTATAAACAGTGCCCCTGTAAAGGGCGTATTCCAGCCTCCTGATTGCAATCGAGATATCATTTATGAGGACTGTAAGCTTGTCACCTTGTCGCGGTTCCATGCTGTCACTTGTTCTTTCTTCTTAGGATTCTTGGCTGTTACCATCCAACCCATAACGATCAATTACTAACTTCGCTCCCATCGTTTTATGTATTGCTTCAGAAACAATAGACTTAAACGAGGCTTGGATGACGCGAACGCTAACTACGTTTTCCGTTCCACATTCCTCCACATCCATTGATTCAGAATCGCTCAAAAACCCCTCCGCCACAGTCAGAAAGCACTGCTGGTAGGAAGCTGTTACTAAGTCCTGCATAAACGTGTTGTTGTGATCCTTTAATACTTTGAATAGCTCCTTCATCGCAAGAGATTCTTTGCCTTGTCGACAGGGAACCTTATTTTGAAAAAAGGAAATAGAAAGTTTGCTTGAGTGAAGTAAAATAAAAACAAAAACAAAGTTAAGGCTATACAACGCTTTATTTTGCTATAACAAAATACTCTGACATGATGAGGAGCCAAGCATGAGAAAATAATTTCATTCAGAATCTTGTGAAAAATTTACCTTGATATATACTGCAAAGACTAACCGTAAAAAGACAGTATGTTAACTATTCTGCAGACTGTTAGTAATAGTTTAGACTAGGGCGGGGCTAGACATATTTTGCATCCAGCAGGGATACAATTATACTTAAATAAAATCCTACAAATGAACAATCCTAGAAGTATTCCCTGTAAAACTCCTATAATCACCAACTTGTGAGGAAAACAGAAACCCTTAAAAACGCTTATCAAATGTTGTTTTATCTAAAATGTTTGTACAACAAAATTCTAGGACAAATGCTATAAAAACACTGATTTTGAAATAACATAAAGTACAGTTGTTGTTCTCGTTTTTAAAAAATCCACACGTTTGTAAAAACGATTAATTTATAATGCACGAAGGGAAAACGTACCGTGTTCGAGATTGCATGAACGCCGCATTCAAGTAAGGCGCGGTGAATAGTAATGGGATTTGCTAGGGCTCCATTTGGCGTATTCAGCGCAATCCAATAATTTATGGCGGGAAGAAGCTTTTTGTTCACCAAAGCTGGGTGGCTAGAAATCCAGCTTTGGCTCGAAGAACTTGACAGTTGAGTTGTACTGTGAAATGCTCGCTATCGCTTTCCTCTCCGTTATCGTCTAGGTTTTTTTTATTTTTCTTCCGCGCTTCCTTTGGCCCCTGTGTGCCGATAGCACTAAAGAAAAAGGCCACACTTTGTACTCCTGCAAAAAATGATATCGAAATCAGGTTTCCTTATTCAACCGATCGATTCTTAATAAGGATTCATAATTGACATTTCAATACATTTTGAATACAAACCTTGCAACGCCTTGTCGCAAGCGTCCGCGTCCTACACACCTCTTTCCATGCTTTCTGTAGGCCTTCATCCATATTGCATGTACACTTACGAGTCAATACACTACATTTGTCCACAACTATTAGACTTAAATAACACAAAGCAGCTCCTTTGATTTTCTCGCTATTCAGTTGGCGACAAGGAAAATTTGCTCTTCGCTCGCTCATGGTGAAGCGAAGACTGATGTATCATCGACAACGTAATACGCTTTTATAGGAGTAAGCATGTCACTTCACTGTGAATAGTATCAATTATACAGAGAGATTTTCCCAGTAGACAAATTCTGACACCCTTATCCATCGCCCAACCTTAGTCACACAGAGTTATTACGTAATCCAAAAATGTGATACTTGACAACTATTGCTGGAGACTATTTGACCTAAATTAGCGACATGATCCTGTTTCCGTGAAATCCGAGGAATCCGCAAAATCCTGTGACAGAAAAACCTTCTTTGTGATGAATTCCAGCTACTGAAATCCACATGAACTGCCAGTTTTACCCTATTCAAAGATTGTGTCGAGCAAAGGAAACAACGGTTTCTGCGGAATTAACGGAGAATTGAATATTCAATGAGACCTTGCTAAAGACTTTCCTGAGAAGAGGTGGATTTTACGGATTTTACAGATTTTACGGAAAAAAAGAAATGAAAATAAAAACAACAATAATAATAATTATTATTATTATTTTTATTATGATTGTTATTATATATGTTATCCTTCTTTTCCGTGAAATCCGTTGTATCCAGCCCAAAAGTAGGGTTTTTATTCTTTGATACCTTCATTAAAATTCTTATTTCCATTAAGTCCAAGAAATTCGTATTGTCCACTCTTATGGAATACAACTCTGGTGTCAATTATATCTTTATTCCGGTGGAAGGATTTTCCGGATTTGGCGGATTTAGTTGATTTTTTTCTCTATTTTACCCAGTGTGTTTTAGCAATAGGAGAGTGATGTATGTGTTTGTTTTGATTTAGCCCTCAAATTCTCAATGAACGATACAAGCAGTATCATGAAGTAAGATCGCCCTGGGTAAACCCTTATTTGCTGATATAAATTTAGGGCTAACATCTCTTCATACAGTATAGGAACAAGCGTTCCTTTCAGTGGTCGTTCCTCTCACAAGGAACGCTTTTGCGGAAAAACATCCAGATTTATTTGCAGTTTTTAGCAAAAGATCTGAGAATGTGCTTTTTAGCTTTTTCCTGCATAAAACTACTAAGAGATATAGTTTTAGAAAGATCTTCGCAGTACTTAGTATTATTTTAAGGCTTCAAAAAAAGGGAACTGAATTTTTGGGAAACGATCATCATTATCATCATCATCATCATCATCGTCGTCGTCAGCATCATCATCATCGTCAGCAACCGCCTTGTCATCATCATCAACGTTATCACCTTCGTCATCATGATCAGCAGCGTCATCGTCATTGTTAGCATCATCAACATCATCGTCAGCATCTTTTGCAGTCTTTACCATCATCTTTATCATCGCGTACATCAGTCTTTCTCAGCGAATCAGCATCATCATCATCATCATCATCATCATCATCAATGTATCAGGCATCAGACGTCAAGCCCTCTTCACATCACGGTGTCACATCATCAGGCTGGTTAACGTGTCGACGTTCACTGTTCCTAAATCTCTCAAGACCAAGTCAAGACCACACGTTTAACTGAACTTATTATCAAAGCTTAGTACTCCTCCCCCACTCCTTCATTGGGTCCTTGCGTTTGATCAGCTGTAATAACAAAACAGCAAAGACAAAAGCTACATTGTGTTTCTAGATATTTCTGATAGTCAGGTCGTGCTTATATTGTATGAACGCAGCACAGTTGGAAATTTGATACAATTTTTTAAAACTTAAAAATAATACAGGTCGATAGGAATAAATAAATCTTGAAAATGATGACTTCTCCCAAAAGTACACATAGAGAAAAAAAGGTCAAAATAGTAAATATAGTTAAAGAATGTAACAAAGATGAAAGTACTTTAAAATAATAGTCAACAAATAGAGTTAATTAAACAAATTTCAAATAATAATAATAATAATAATCGCATATAATGATTGTAACAGGAAAGGGAAAACGTTAATTTCTCTAGCTGGATTTTTGAAACGTGACTGCTTAGTTACGTTTTCAAAAATCAGTGTAGCATTTTTTTGCAGCTGCTTGTTAAATCCTTTTCTATCATTATTATCATTAACGTGATCATTATTAATATCCCTATTTTTCATGTGAATTTTATTTAGTTTCATTATTATAGGATATTTTATTTATTTATTTTAACACTATTCATCTGTTTCTTTTTCTTTCCTTTTATTCATTTTTCATTTTAAATCTATTTTTGCTCCATTTTCGTACATTTATTTCCTCTTTTGACCTTTTTCTTCATTTTAATTTCGCGATTCCAGTTAGTCCAGTCGTATTTTATTATTTCAGATGTTATCCGTACTGGCCTTGAAATTCTCCAGGAAGAATACCTAAACCATCTGAAGTATCGGGATAACTCAAGACGCTTTTGTCTTTGCTGTTGTGTCAATAACAGTTCTATGGATTTTGCTATAATAGCTGGATTGGGATGTCGTCTAAATTATTACAGTTTCAATCGACGTTTTCACCAATTGAAGAAAGACAGGGCATCACCATTATCGTCGTCGTTCTCATCATCATCATCATCATCATCATTCAGTGTCATCAGCAAGATAATAATCATGATCAATGGAATAGGTGTCAGTCATTTATCTAGTCTTCTACCAGCTTCGTCCTATGACGGTGCACTAAGTAAGGGGGAGGGGGGAGAGGATGGGGGTAGGTTCGGTGCCTTGTGAGTCTGACACTAGATCTCGCTAGAACAAAAACTTTAGTAAATAGGGCAGAATAAAGGTTTAGCTAAGCACTCCTACTCCTCTATTATTGCAGTTTTGGTATATCAGTTTAGTTCATTTTTAAATGAACTAAAATGATAGCACGGTTTGGATCCTAGCCTAATTTCTCTCAAGTCTATTCTCTGCAAATTAGACAGAGAAAGATTTTACTTGCCTCTGTCGAGTTAAGCAGGCTTCTTCACATAATTTTCGAGTCACTGACGTACTGCACTGAGGCCTGACGAGGCGCGACATCTGAAATCTTCTGGATCTATATATAAAATAGATCTCAAGAACTACGTATTTAGCTGATCAAAGTGATGTTTGTTCTTCAGCAACTAAGAACCTATTACGTATTTCGCTCTTCTTAGTTAAGTAGGCCTAGGTTTGAACCCCTCTAACACCTTGTATTTGCTTGAAGTGGCGTCACAGTTAAGCAAAGTCTACGGATAAAAAGTCCACTGAAGGAGAGAGGAAGTGTTTTAATATAGGAACCTTCAAATGAAAGTTACGATTGTCTCTAGGCAATAGCATCCTCCTGTTGTCTAAAGCCTTGTAAGTTCACAACTCAAATGCACACAGTGAGTTAACTATACAGCTTCTTTCAGACGCCCTGGCGTTTGAATCTCATTAACATTTCATATTGATTTGCTTGGTGATGAAGCAATGTTCATGGGTTGGAATCCCCGCCGGAAAATAGTATTTACCTAGTATGAAGTTACTACTTATGATGTAGTAGCTATATACGGGCACGATTGACTGTTTGGGTAAGCTTGTTTATCCTCTTGAAGACGAAGGTTTTCCTATATTCTGGTACTTACAGGTTGCACATCACAGCTGATGGGCTATATCACGGCTGAACGTCTCCGACCTTAAAAATTTCTAAAAACAGAATCAAAAACTTCAAACACTGGCTTTGCTGCGCACTTGGAAACCAGTTGCAAACTCCATTTCCTTCAAAAGGCATTGGAATTGTCTGCTAGACTACATCAAATAGGTTTGAATTCAGTCATCATCGTTTGGGATCCCAAGTTTTGAAAATTGCATCATTTGGTACACTTGGAGCAGTAAATAAACAATTATCGTAGGATTGAATCCCACTAGGCCGTGAACAAAGTTTTAGTATCATCTGGGGATAGAGCATGTATCAGCACAATCAGATTTAACGTACTCAAGTTCCGTTTCATTCTTCCTTGCCTCTTATACTCTGCTGTCGATAGCTAACTTCATGCACTAAATCTGAAATCCAAAGAGATAATCTAACAGTTAAAGCATAAACAGATATCTGTCTTACCTTAAACTTTACCTTTTGTGCTGTTTTCCAGTCGTGATCAGCGTCGATATCCGTTTCTTCAGGAACGCAGCAAGAAAAAAAACTTCCAAATGAGCTTCTAGAGAGTACACGTCAAATGCGTTTCTTCAGGAACGCAGCCAGAAAAAAACTTCCAAATGAACTTCTAGAGAGTATACGTCAAGTGCATTCAGTTTGCTGTGGTCGGTCTTCAGAGGGCGCGCCCCCAAAGAAACGTTTTCGAGGCGGCGATGTTCGAGCAAAAAAAGGTTTAAAAGACGACGTCCGATGTTCCTGAAATAGAACTTTTTAAATTATTTATTATCGGCGGTTTAAAGAAAGAATAAAATGGTGAAGCGGGATTATGTTGGTCATACTTTATTAATTTTTCCTCGAAGCAACTCTGTTACAACATCATCTAACTTAGTGCTGGTGTAATTGTTGAATGAAAAAAGAAAACAAACAAACAAGCAAGTTCATGATATACCTTTCGTTTGTTAAACTTTATTTTTCATCAAATTTTAATTACGTACAATTCAATCACATTAACCTTGATATTAAAGTTCCTGCCCTTCCTTCAGCACCTCACGTGCGACTTCCAAATAGGTAGTGCCATACGTTTCTTCAAGAACGCATCCAAGTTTTAAAAAAGAAGCCATCTTGAGAGGGCGCGCCCAAAAAAATGTGCGTCCATTAACCCAAGAAAAAAATGGCGGAAGAGTCCGAAAAAGGTAAACTTATTGATTTCCGACGCACCTGAAATAAAATGAGTTAGTTATTTGTGTTTTATTGGCTAGCGAACACACCGATGCGACACTCAAATGTCACTCAATGTGCGTAGTTAAAAGACATCACACTCACAACTCAGTGTTTTATTTTTGCTTTATTTTTTTTTGCCGTTATTACAACATTTACTTTGTAATATATCCCTGCAAATCAAATCATCATTAGTACTTATAATTAATTACTCTAAAGATTTAGCTTTAAATTAAAAGAAAAATCCACACAGACAACACATTAGTTTAAGTGTTTTTTATTAAATTGAGTTGGCCGTTTACAGAAGTTAAGTAATCTATATAGATAGATGGGGTGCGCTTCTAAGAATTTGACGTCCGAGCAAGACCGAGAAGTGTGACATGCGTCCACAAAACCTTGACACCTCGAATGAAACCCACCAGGGTCCCCCGGACGGCACTCAGGGATATTTGGCAGCTTGCTATGGAATCTTTGTCTATACGAAGCCTTCACATTTTTTGAAGCCGAATCCGGAATCAGATCAAAATTTGAATCGAAAACCGAAAAAAGACGAATGGACCGAACCGAAAATCTAATCAGCTAAATGTAATAAAAAATCCACATACCTTGTGCCACATTGCATTATTGCTTGGGCTGATTGATGTAGTGCAATGTTTACATAAGCTACGAACCTTAGCTTCTTACAAAAAAAGCGTTACGAGGAAATTCAATGAGCCGATTTTGCTGAGTCAGACTGAACGAGTCAGCTTTGCGTAAACTTTGTACCAACATAAATCAGCCCTACCTAATATGGGCTGCTGTCATCTGTCATGTTCCTCCACCAAAAGACCAGGGAGACTGGGATCCAAAATCCAAAAAAGGCGTAGGTATCGAAAAAAAAACGAGGAAGTCGTAGAAGTCCATGATGAGGTAATGTTGCCCAAAGGTGAAGTTCCGCCGGCCAGTTAAATTTTAATTATAAAATAATAGTGGCTGTCTCAACTAACATGGATTATGCGACGTTAACAACGCTGAACAAGGTGTCAGACATGACAAAAATTCAACTAGTACTAATTTCAGTATTACGGTGACTAAGAATTTTTATGAAAAACTAAAAAGGGTGGGGTGGGGGTCGAGGGAGGGGATATAGGCCCTTACGGATATCAACGTTAGTTAAGACAGCTTATTATTGCTATATGCTGTCTCCTCTGTCTTTACCTTGCCTTCCTAATGATGAAGTCGTTTTCACTATGAAGTCATCGGCTTCTGTTTGCAAAATAGCCACAGCGCATTTTAGCGTGATTTTCTTCAGTTCAATTATGACCCTTAACCAACGGGAAGTAAAATAATTTTAGTCGAAGGAGAATGACGTCTTAGTGCAAACGATCATCATCATTATAGTCGTCGTCATCATTATCATCATCATCATTGGCTGGTTTGGTCCTATATGTTTTTTCTTCTCAATTCATCGCATCAAAGGCAGCTACCTCGCCTACTTAATTAACTGGACTATCTTTCTGTACATCTGGAGGTTCTTTGTTCTTCTTTCTTCGGCCGGCCTCTTCCCTTGATCTAGCAATGGACCCACAATTCACTCACATACAATACGATAAAAAGCATTTTATTCACATTTCCAAAAGCAAACATTTCATGTTGCAAGATTCAGGGAAAAAAGTAAATAGACCGCGTGCTGCTTTAGGATTCACTCCCAGTGATGAAGTACTTCAAGAGCCGTCGGGGGAAGAACACTGCAGGCCAATCTCGGACGAGGACTAAGAAACCAACAGCCACGCACGGTCGACGTGAAGACTACGTACGCCTACCAATATTGTAGAGGATCTGTGCCTGCCTTTTGCAATGCAGGGCTTCCTACGAAGAAAAATCTCCAGCAAGACAAAATTAACAAGAAGAAAAACTAAATCGTCTTAATGTTAACGATTCCACGCCAGAGCGTCCTCTCCTGCTATTCCTGTGGCGTCTGAAAACTATCTATAACCTTCGAGGTTTTCAACTGAATGCCATCCAGGGGCACATATGTCAAGGTATGGTGGACCTCCACATGTTTGTCCCCGAAATATTCGGCCTTGTTGCATTCTCGTAATCACTTCGCAGACTACTAACGTTGCCTAAAGGCCGATCGGCTCTTTCGTGCTCCTTCAGTGATGAAACTGCATCGTAGATTAATCTCGAAGACTTCCTACACTTACGATTTTTAAGCGATCTAGCCTGTGGTGTGTGGATTGTCCCATATTGCCCTGGCAACCAGCAACAAGGTGTTGTCTCTTCGCGGGAAGAAACGCCTGGTCGCAAATTACCTTCTTTGTAAGACTAGTCCTGTCAACTTATCTACCCTCACAAGTTCAAAGTCTGAAAATCAACTCGCATCAAACATTTTCGCTTCGCGTTTGTACTGTTTCACATAAAAAGTCAAATTGGTATAACTAGGAGCAGACTTGAAATTGCGAGACTAACCAGACTATTGACCTGTAACCAGAGAGACCATCGAGCCTGTAAACGGAGGCCAAATGAGGTCCTCTCACTGTAGCTGGATGGTCTTACGTCTCTAGTTTACTAAGTTACGTGTTAAAGTATTCACTGTCTGGTTGAACCTTGCGAGTGAATGCTTCACTTGCCCAGCGCAATGACTATCAAGTGAAGTGTGATAAATTGAATTTGGCGCAACTAAGCGGGAGATAGCGGTGGCGAAGACGACGACGCCGACGACGACGAAAATCGACGACTAGTCCATCTGAAAAAGGTGCAAAAAAACGAAGCCGAACCGTTTTCTAGAAGCCAAGCTGAATCTTAAAGCCGAAATTATGTCGCCGATCGAACACCTGCAAAGGAACCCAACTTCTGAAAAAGGGCAGGGGAGGCCAATGCACATGACTTGTACCATTTCACGAAGTTGTGTGTGCTGTGCTGATTTGAAGTGGAGCAGTCAGGGATGGTACTCTGTAAGGCCAATGTGATCTGCTGGTCTGGTGTGGCGGTAGTGGTCTGATCTGATGGGTTGATTTTGGTGGGCCGGTCTGGTCAGACAATGGTCTGGTGTGGGAGCTGGTGCATCGTCTGATCTGTGGTCACATCTGAGACAACCCCGATTGTCTGGTGTGGTGGTCTGATCTGGGACGGATCTTATGGGCTGCTGTTGTGGTCTGGTTCCATGGCCTAATCCGGGAGGTCTGACTGAGGAAGATAGTCTGGTCTGACAGCTGAAAATTAAAAAGATGAAAAGCTGAGTTAATAGTAGTGAAAAGGCTGTAAAAGCTTCAGAGAGCTAGTTATGCAAAGAGAAACGGAAAAAAAAACGGAAATACTTTATTTTTCAAATTCAGTTGCAGTTGAAAACTCTCATGCCCTGAAAACTAATACGGGCCTGTACTGAGGATCTTTTCGAATCTTTTCCATTTTATAATAAGAATTGCGATGTTCATCACCATGGTAACAATCCATGCGCGGCCGCAATATGTTCGCGCGAGAGATCACGCGTGATGCAGTAACATCATACGAGGTGGTCATTTGAGAAGGTTTGATTGCAAATGGTTGGTTGGTTTTTGTCAAGGTAATTAAGCCAAACTCTGATCAAAGACAATGAAAACTATCTGACTTATGCGAAAACTGATCACTACTTTACCACTTTGTATGGCAATTTAAAAGTCATAATTGTTTCTAGTAGTTACACAAGTCAAAGCTAAAACTCCAGTAGCAAGTTTACAAAAAGAGTTGCTCGAATTGCCCAACTAAAAACGTTGACAACCGAAAGTACCGAGTCACATTTTCCTTACTGAATTACGTTTAAGTGCAAGGTTACTTACTTTTTCTTCATTCTTTTAAGTAGAAATGTTTGTTTAAATTCTTGGGGAAAAAAAAACCTTCTGCAAACGTTAACTTTGAAGCTTTCCGTTATAGCTTTTAGTTAGGAGCACCTAAGGACGGTTTCCACCCAAATGTATTGAAAACACGTTTTTAGACTATCCAGAGTACTTTTAGACCTTCACAAATGCATTCTAAGCTGCGCTATACAATTTGTATATGTTCGGTCATCCTCGAAGAAGTTAAGCCTTTTCGAAATTGCAAGGGCTTCAGTATTATTTTCCCGAAAATTTTTACGAAATTACGCATTGCGAAAGTGAAAGTTATTTTATTCCTCTCTCCATCATATTTTTGAACCCAAAAAATTGTAGGTTTCCTTTTTCCTACGAAAAATACTAGCCTGGGGTGTGAGGTGTGAAAAAATATAATCTTCAGAAAATTGTAGTGAATTTATTAGATAAGCCTTAATAGAACGGTCATCTAGAAATTTTTAGCTGTCCTCAAGTAACAGAAAATTCCAGGCAATATTTTTACTTCTCCGAACCCTGAGATATTTTACAGAAAATAGTTGTCGGGTGCTTCGGTTTACTGGTCTATATCATCTAAAGCAGGGACTATATGGTCTTATTTTGCCGGCGGGGTTGTTAAACTTCATCAAACTCTCGCTCTCTAAGACTCCACTGAGCTTCGCTTGTATTTTTGACGGCCACGTGTTCAACCATATACGAACTGCACAGGGCTTTCAAAATATAAACCAATACATTTTACTGAGTGAGCATTTGGCTTCGTTTCTACTTGCTATTTCCTGTCTGAGAACAAATTAGTTTAAAAAAAGAATATTCGACAACGAAGTAATAAATAAAATTAATTTTAAGTTGGACTTGTCGGAACACAAGTCAACAGTACAGACGATAAATTTAACATTCAAGTAATAATTTACCTTGTGTACTTGTTTTAACATCCCAGACTGCTTTCATAGTTATAGCTTTCCCTTTGTGAAGCTCGAAAGACGGCTAGGCAGTTTAAACGAGAGAGTCTTGTTTCTCCTTCGTGAGGAACCTTCGCGAGCTCTCACAATTGAAGTATTTGAATGTGGCGCGGAGCAACGTTTTGATTTGAATAATAATTTCTGATTGGATTTTGCCTATGTAACAAGCCAACAAGGATGTTTTACCACATACACCTCCAGGCAAGCCATTTGGGACTTGTAAGGTTAATTATCATTTCAAGTAAATTCTTTAAAAAGGTCTTGGGGGAGTGCACCATTTTTAGTTAAAAGAGGCGGTCGTAAAAAATTGTGTATACGTTGTAAACGAAACTTGACATTAACAGTTGTAAAGATGTATCTTGTTAATATAGGGTTTGCTGTCTTTTTATGCATCTCAACATAAAACTTACTCAAGGTTTTCAAAATCATTGTAAATATTTGAAACCTTAAAGCCGAAAGCACTGCAATACAACAGAGACAACAAGAAGCTTTATGCCAGAGCAGGACGATCTCAATTCGATCCTTTTAAATTTTAATTTCTCCTAATGACAAAGTCTGTCTTTGCTGTCTAAATGAATCGGTAGGGGGCAACGGGGAGGGGGGGCTACCGGGCAGGACTAAACTGTGGCACTCTCATCAATCAGTTGAAGTACATGACTGTTTAGGTAACTGTACATGTATACTATAATTTCAAATGATTGCAGACTGATGCCGCGTAAATAAGGTTTATCCTATTTAAAGGTGTCGGAAATCTTTGAAGAACAAAAGTATTGTCTGTAAAATTAGGAGCAAGGTTGGAAAACTCCGAGAACAACTTCGGAACACCGCCGTGGACAGACCCAAATTCTCCTGGGCCGGAACAACCGAGAACAAAACTCAAAAGCAGGACAAATAATAATCTTCCAAACCGAGAAGCTAAACAAAATCATTAAATTAATCTATTTATTTGTCAGCACAAACATGTAAACAGAAAATAAGTTTAATATGTCTAAAAAGTTTATGTCGTTAGTTTAAGAAATTCTTATTAGTTATTCGGTCTTCGACTACAATGATCCTGATTTTCTAATAAACAAATTAAAAGCAAGTAGATTATCTGAAAAGCGCGCCTATGAAGTGTGATATTAGACAAGTTAAAACATTTATTCATTTGACCGATGGTGACTATTCGCCAATCTCTCGAAATATGATACGTGACTAGGTCTGTCGATAGACAACACCCGAATCGTATCTGTGCAAATTAAACTGCAAAAACCGCACATGTCGCCGCAAAGAATGCAATCAATGTTAAATCTTGAGCTTTTTCCGCTATCATATTTGACTGAGTGTGGAAGAAATCCACAGAAAGTGCCAGTCCTATAGGGGGCAGTCGATATCTTCACTTTTTCCCGCTTAACGTCAACTGACCCTCAAACCAACCACAATTTTTGTTATTGTAAAAATTATTGGTGATTTAATGTATAGAGTATAAAAGATCACAATTTAGAATGCACAACTCGCTAGTAGTTAAAGAGCACTGAGGGTTTTAAAGATCACAATTTACGCACACCACTCTAATTGGTCCTGCTTTCTATTAAAT
Organism: Porites australiensis; assembly: GCA_022179025.1. Lineage (NCBI taxonomy): Eukaryota > Metazoa > Cnidaria > Anthozoa > Scleractinia > Poritidae > Porites > Porites australiensis. The sequence continues at coordinate 58,974 of BOPM01001143.1, forward strand.
ATATGACGGAGAATTTATGAAAATGCATCAGTTTGCTTTTGTCCAAAAATGCCCTCCACTTACGTGCACTGTCTTATAATAACCCCCTCTCGTCTAAACGTCCAGTTTAAGCTAAGCGGGGGAAAAGTGAATTTGCCGACGGCCCCTAAGAGAACTTCTGATCAGTACTTTTCTGCGATACTGGTTTTACGAGGGCTGTGGATGAAATCCTTCAGTATATGGCCAAGAATTTGATATTTTTCTGTTATTATGCTGTAAATAAACGTAGTTTTAACATAATGAGTCCAATATCGATGAGATCCTGAAGTGTGGCCAATGAAAGCTCAGTACTGAGCAGTACTTTCCTGTGAAGCTGTTTATTACGCTGTACAAGGTGGATGTAACTTTTGAGGCCAGAATGAAATCTTACAATGCGACCATTTTTATATAGCTTTCATTTAAAAAGGAAAGCTATTGTGTATCAGTACTCTCCTGTGGTACTTTTTATTACGCTGTACAAGGTGGTTCTAACTTTTGAGTTTGTATGAAATAGCTAAGTGTGATCATTCAAATGAAGGCTACAGAACATAAACTTTCCTTTGGAGCTTAGTTGTAGCTAAAATCGTTAACTCTGATAATTTAATTAGATAAAAGCATAACTATAGGCAGTACCTTTGGCGCTGTTTAGTTATGCGTGAAAAAACATCTTCATTCTCTTACGATATGACATATATAATGAACTTTCTTTTTCCTTATTTTCCCTTGTCTGTACTAAGCCATAAAAATCATAAATTACGAAAAGTATTTAGCTGTGGAAGACGATAAAGGACTACGCTCCTAATAGTCATTTTTTCATCGGCTTTGGGTTCTCAATACAGACGTTCACAGATCACTTCCTTCCAAGTGCACCCGGCAATATTAAGCCGAAAAAGAACGTAGCACAAACTACAAATTGCTCGAAAATCAACACTGATTTGCTCGAATTCAACATTTTTTTATTCCTAGCCTGAGAAAACAGCCTTCTCTCCTCGTGTCTCGTCGTTAGGGACATTTGGCCAGGAAAAGCGTTCCTCGAGTGGCGAGGAGCGAGGAGACACGGCTGTTTTCACAGGCTATTGATTTGCTCGAAAATCAAACTTTTTTGTAGTGGAAAATAGTCAGTAATATCAGTCGTCCGGTTTCTCAACACCTTTGACCGCCATTTTTATAACGCAGAAAGAAAGAAAGATGCAGAGTCTTTCGAAGGAGTGATTTTTAAAACGTTCGAGACCATTTTGCTAACTAACGGCTGCAGTGGTTTCAGAAATTTCCGAAACAATCGTCTTTATACATAATAACAAGAGCCATTATGGCTGTTGATGATAATCCCTTGGCTTCAGAAAATTCCAAAACCACTCTCCTTAAAAACGTTTTCTTTAAAAAGAAGTGCTAACGTTTGGTTTCGGAAATTTCCAAAACCGCAGGTCATGTTGAAAAATGAAGTATTGCGAGTTCTTTGGGGATACCGCATGTATTTCGGAAAGATTCATCTAAATTCTAAGTTTTTAAGACGTGATTTTTTTCTTCTGTCAGAATTTAATCCATGTCGCTCTTATTTTAGCCGACGAAAGTGGTCAAAATTTGCTTTTCAAGCACACATTTATCTTTCTCGTATTTTTAAATTACTAAACTGGTATAAAATCAGCCGCTGTTAAAAAATGAAAAAGCGGATGATTGTTGACCCCTTACGATCTAAAAGTTGGGAAAAATTAAATTCCGGAAGAAAACGAAATAACAGACTCAATTTTGTACCTAATTTTGACGTAAAGTCAGTTGGGAATGGTTCAAAATTAGCTTTTTCAGCCGAAAACTAGAACGTGTTTTTAATATTAAAAGATAGAAGCAAAAATTCACGAGAAGAAGAAGGAGGAGGTCGACGACAAAGTACCTCTGCCGTAGACTGTGGTCTCATTATCCTGGTGTAACCATGTTCTTATAAACGTTATTCTTATTACTCAAAGAAGTGACCAAATGGCCTGTTTTGATCTCCTGGTCAACACGGTAAACGTTGCTATATATAAACCCTAAGTGCGTCATAAAAGTAGCAAAGAAAATTAACCTTGAATTTCACTTCACAACAGTACGCCAGCCCTGCTTTATACATAAATAATTTCAGTTATCGTAATTTCATAGCTGCATGTATCTTGCAAACATTCTATATTTAAATTATCAATTATAATCTTAATTTGAAGCGCACCTTTAATAATGTTATATTTTCATAGGGTCAGAGGGTCATCACGTACTCCTCTCTCAAAATAAAAGCCTTTGCATTGTATTGTATTTTTTTTTCCATCCTTTGCCAATTTTTCGGTTGACGAGCCTAATTGATGTGGCTGGGTCACATCACGTCCTCGACCAATATGAAGAATGTTTGAAAAATAAGAGATTTAGAGCCACGTTTACCTAAGGAAAGCCAAACGTAAATATGAACCGTTAGGCCAAGTTTTTCTTCTCGCGAAGACGCGAGGCTGCGAGGCGACAGCCTCATAGAACCATGCGCCACTGTTCCAGAGGCAGAAAAAATTGAAAAAATCTCGAATCGATGTAACATATAGTTTTTATGACGTAATGTAGAACAGAGAATACATTGTTTTCAAGCGAAAACGTGATGCAGATCAGAGAATCCACGAGCCGGGTGCGTGTTTGTGAGCCCCGTGCTCATCCCGTCTTCAGCCAAACGTCAGGTGGATATTCATTTGCATCATACGCGATAGCTGTCGCATTTGCCTCTTCGAATTTTTTATTGCATGCCTGCCGCTAAGAAAAAACAACGCCACCGTAGAATTAATTGTGTCTTTGAAGCAAAGTAATTCGGAAGGCTTCATCAGGGCACCATACATCTAATTTAGCTTTAAAAAGAGACCAAATATAGATCTGTACGTTGAATATTCGCGGACTTTAATACGATTTTTCGAGGATTCTAAATTGGCTTATAAGATCACTAAATTTTACGCAAAATGACATGTGCGTACCCTGGGTACCAGAGATTTTTCGCGCGGGTCACTTTTTAAGACTTGACCGAAACCAGAAACCGCGCATGAAAAGTGTCTGGCACCCAGGGTAACTTGTGTGCAACTTCGGACAAAATACGAATTTCAACAGCTCGAAAAATTTGCTCTGTAAAGACAGTCAAGACTTCAAATTCTTTATGCAGTAGAACAGTTTAGTTCACTATTTTAAAGCAAGGGGCACACATACACCAATCGATGATCCGCCTTCCCCGAGTATGTGGTGGGAGAACTGCCGTGCGGTTCCCAGCCAACAGCTCCCACATGTGTTGAGTGGAGCTTGCGCTTTAAGGAGTGCTTTGCACAGAATTCTCCAGTAGAGGGTCTTTAAGACATGGGTTTTCCTCGTTCATTAAACCGACGGCTATGCCATGTTGATGAGCCCCAATAAATGCTAAACAGCTGTCTATGACTGCCACTGCCCGTGCGATAGATATGTGCGCATGCGTGGGTTGGTGTAAGTGTGCCCCTTCAAGGCAATATTCGCTTATCCAATTGAACAAAGTTCAATCTATGTTTCAAAAATTACTGTAATTCATGACATTTCTAAACAAATTAAACAGCACGTGTATATAGGTCAAATCTTTGTTCTTTGGCACTTAGAGATGGCATAACTAGTTTACTGTTCATTGTATCTACACGAAAGTGAGTAGCTTCAAGCCTATTTTATCCATACGAAATCGCTTAGTTCCTGATTTTGACAAATTGTCGCCTTGAATCTCACGTTTGCCGTTTGCGTCTAGTATCTATTTACAAATCACTGTACTAAAAAAACATTCACAGAGTGCCAATCGTGCCAAGGTCGAAGGAACTGGGGAATGTTATATTGAAACGACAATTTTACACAAACAAGAAAAGCCGGAACGAAAGGCTATTTAAAGAATCTGTTTTAAGGTCGGGTAACATATTAACATCCCCTAAGGCAGAGTCAGAGTGTAACCACCATTCAAATGGAAGCTACGCTATACTGAGCAGTACTTTCCTGTGCGGGTACGGTTTAATATACTGTACAATTAGAGGTTCCAACCTTTGATTCAGTAGACTGACCCTTAATTGTGACAATTCAAATGGATAAACTACCGTGAGCATTAACGTTTACGAAGTAATCTGTATTATCAATGGTGTACAGAAGATAACCGAGGGTTAATTTTGCGAAATTTGAATTCAGATAAGAACACTTAACAGTAAATTCAGTTTAATTCTTTTTGTCTACAATTTGACGATTGGATGATCTAAAAAGAAGAGAAAAAGCTTTTAAACAAAAGAAAATGAATCCCGGATTAAAACTCGACTCCGGGTAAGGGCTAATCGGCCTTCGATCCGCTGGGCCCAGATATCGTAAAGATTTCCACCCACTGATTTGTCGATTTTTATTAACAATCTAAAGCGAGACTCGACAGAAGATGTTTTAGGCCCGGTTCAAACGTCGAATCTCACGAGTGCCGAACTTAAAGGGTGAGTTAAATGCATATGTGAAGTGCTTCGTTTGAATCAATTAAATTCGACTGTTCGAATTCAATGCGACGTTTGCCGTATCTGCGACTGAAACAGTCGAAACAGTCGATTCGACTTTTGATTCAAACGTCGCATTTCACATTTGCCTAACTTAATGCATAAATTTTAGAAAATTATTATTATATTATTGGGAATATTGACAGCGAACAGAGATTTGACTTTTGAATCAACTGCCGTATTTAACTATTCTAGTGGACTAAAATAGGAATAAAGTTTGGCACATGTAAAAATTCGAAGTTTGAACTGGCGTCAACATTGTTTGCGTCTCTTCAAAGTGTTTTTGCTCACCCAAATTACGGCAGAAGCTTAGTGAATTCCAGTGTCCTTTACCTCGGGCGGCAAAATCGTGATAAGAGCAGCAGAATGAAACTTCAAGAATATAATGTTTCCACTCACTAACTTTTAATTGAAACGGAATCACTTGTGCGTGATCTGAGGTCTTGCGAACAAAATCACCTTGCAATGGCAGAAATGGGCGAAGAAAAAGAACTTGCTTGTTCAATGTGTCTAAACCAGTACAAGTTGCAAAATTTAGAAACACTCGCTGTCGGTTCAAGAAGTAGAGACCAATTCACCATTATTGTTTTCTGCTATAATAAGGGGGTTGAAAGATGTGGCAGATTTACCACGATCTTGTTGATTTGAAGACTGGCTTGCATCACGCTTATGATCACACTTCACGCATCATATGGTAGGAATCAGCCAACGGAAACTAATGTTCGCCTGATGAACGTTTGGAGAAGAGAAATTAATAACATTTCTTTATTATAATTAATCTTGATTTCCTTTGAAGCACAGCCTTTATATGCATTATTTTTATCTTTTCCCTCGTCTTGAAGGTCTTGCGATCGAAACCCAACAGAGCGCTGCCAATAATTAGCAATTATTGGATGAGGTTGAGCAAAGTATCGTGATTTGTCAGTGGCTAGCAGATCAATTATTTGCCGAAGCCGAACGCTGAGGCATATAATTGATCTGCGAGACACTAACAAATCACGATATTTTGCGATAACCGAGTTCAATAATTGTTTTATCATTCGATCACCGAGTGTGTTTTTTTAAGCTAAGCCATCTGTCATTTTCACGCAAGAGCGATCGCAAGAAGGAAAAAAGCGTGGTTTCATTTACGCGTGAGCAGAAGAGTATTTGCAGCCAAATACAGTCGAACGACATTGCGAATGAGCACACCATTATTTGTAGGGCAGTTATTTGCAGGTCACGTGGTGGGCTCTCGGCCAATGAAAAGGAAGAAACATTTGCATCGAATGATAAAGCCTATTATGCAGGCTATGATAATGATAATGCTAAGTAGATAATATTAATGATAATATTAATGATAATAATAATAATAATAATAATGATAATAATAATTCTTCTTTCTTAGAGGGATGATAGAATATATTAGTGAATAAAGCGCATTGATCCACTGCACGTGATGAAGATTGTAAGGAACCAAATGGGAGAGGGCAATGTTGAGGTGTCCTAATTATTCAATAACTAAGAGTCTCAATTTTCCAATACGCTTTTTTTTGCGGTTGGAATACATGTTTATAGTCAAGTAAGAGCAGCAAAGTACAGTGATATTATTAATTTAAGAAAGTGAAAACAAACAAAATTTATGGCAAGAATACATACAACAAATCGCGCGGGTCTTTCCACAAGGGCCCAGTTACTAATTGAAAGTGCAAAGCAATCAAATAACCCCTATGATATGATACGTGACTAAGTCCGTCGATTGGCAATATCTGAATCTTATTATCCGTGCAAACAACAAAAACCCACATGTCGCCGCAGAGCGAGCCTCTTTCAAAGGTCGCACTATGGGCATCAATTAAGCACGTAGAAGCAATTAAAGTCTGCACACATACAAGCAAGCAAGCTGTTCATTTTCTTTTTTTTTCTAAGTCATTCCGACTTCTCACGAAACACATCTAATGGTAATCCACAGTATAAACAGTTTTCTAACAAATAAAGTCCACTTAGAAGAAAAAAAAAGGCTTAAGGAACGGTATTGGAATGTGGAGCCGGTTTTACAGCATTTTTAGAGGAAAGTGAATTGTATTTTTTACTTCGTGAGTGATCTTTGGTGTCTGATCTTTAGGAAAGCTTTGGAGCTTTCGATATTATATTATTTAGTGATTCTGAGCAGCCATATGCAAAGCAAAGGAAAATTGTTTAAAAGAAAAAGCAAAGCATACACTTTGACTGATAAGCGAGATAAAATAAATACATTTGCAAATTACCAAAATATAATTAAGTGAAAAAGGGTCCCGCCTTTAACCACCATATTTTTGTTCTTTCTCAAAACCGCAACCTCGTCCCCAGGGTCTTCTTTTTTCCAATTTGACGGAGTCAGGAAAGAAGACCCTGGGACACAGCAGATCGCGCGAACAAAATCTCCAAGGTTAGCATTAGGTAACATCGGCTGAAGTCAGATTGTTTCTTTCAGTAAAAAGTACATGAAGAACAACTTAAGTCCAACTTTACTGTGTTATATAAAATGAAATAGAAAAAAATCCAGTTTAATGCTTTGAACCCGGGTCACTTGCTTTATAGCCTACATCCATATCCACTACACCATCGAGGACTACCATCAATCCAATAATTTTTAAAATATACATGTTCTTATGCCGTACCCCATTACAATATTTGAAACCTAACCGTTTTCAGTTCAGTGCTTAACCCTAATCACTGCAGATCAGTGCTTCACTCTCTACTGCGTTCTCTCCATAACTGTCTGTAGTTTTGGTTTCTTCAGCTATTCTAGCCTCATTCTACATTCCAGTCTCGTGCCATTATGGAAATAATGCGTTGTGTAAAATTCATAAGGTGTCCAATCTGGCTTCACTCGATGTTATCTAGCGCTAATCAATCTCCAACGAGGTTGGAGATTTATTCAAAATGGCGGCCAAGGAGAAGCCGTGAGAGGATCTGGGAAAAAGATTGACCGAGGCCGAGTAGAAAAAGCAAATTGTCAAAGAAATCTTTATCGAACAATATAACGACACAAAAGCACAGATACCAGCACTAGAAGTAAGGAAAGGTGTCATATCGATTGTAATTTGCTATTCCCTGTTTTTTTTAAATATTATTATCTTATTTCGATTTCAAGAATGAGTCTACACATCAGTCTTCTTCAAACTCGTGGTTCCCCGTTGCTTGGGTCTTGAGAACTTATCAATATATTTTAAACATAAACAAATAAAAAAATCAGTTCTGAAAAAAGAAAGAATCCACTTGCATAATAGTGATTACCGTATGCACTGCCCTCGGGGAGCTTGATGCCAAATGAAATCGATCGTGCTATTAATTTTTCATGTGAGTGTCGACGAAAAATCTCTGCAGAAGCTCCGCCATTAATACTGGAGCATTTAGCTGTGACAAATTTTCCTTCATAACGCGATGGCCGCGAAACTTTGCAAGGAACAACAGATATCATTTAGCAATATTACGAAATATTCCCATTTCATTGATGGTAAATATTTTTTTGAGAAATTAGCGCCCTATTGTTCAAAGAAAATCTCGTCTAGTAAAAAAAATTGCTGATCGATTTTTTACCGAATTTTCTGGTATCGGCCTATATTGATATGATAAATATGTCGGAGAAATTTCAGGAAATCGTTGGAGCAGAAGTCCGTAAAAAAAAGCCGCTCAAAATTCAGTCGTGAAATTGTTTCAAAAATTTCAAAAATAAATTACTATCAAGTAGAAGGAGCCACCAGTTTGAATTTTCGGGACAAGTAAATTCAATGTTTGCTAATTGTGAAAACAAAAGCCGATTGCGTATCGTGCTATTCTTTAAAAGGTACTTTTTAGTTTTTTAGGAGTGCTATAAATTGCTTCAAACCTTGCTCTGATGTCGAATGACCTGTTCATCGACATTTCAAAAATATCCCTTGGCAGTTTTGATTCAAACTCCTGTTAACATCAATGCATCCTTCGATGGCTTTTCCTGCTGTACGTTGCTTTCAATTCAGCAAAAAGGTATTGGGATTGTAAGCTACCTTGTATTGAAGCTCAGATAGAACTGTCCAGCACCTTTGTTTATGATCAGAAAATGAGCACGAGCAGTAGCTCTACGAGGAATTAGCACCTCAGCCAGAGGGGGGAACGAATGACAATGATGCCTATGTCTGCGTACCGATCTAAACATGTATTGTAGAGCAAAACATAGTAATCAAGAAAAAACTACCCATTCATTGAAGGAAGGAGTGATAAAAACTTCAGAGTTGTAAAATTATTCACGGACAGTATTTTTGCGATGATTTTATTTTGCTTTGTGATGTAATTCTTTCGCACTTAGCGATAGCTATAACTAGTTTACTGTTCATTATATCTACACGAAAGTAAGTAGCTCCAAGCCTATTTTATCCATACGAATTCGCTTACTTCCTATTTTGACAAATTGTGGCCTTGAATCTCACGTTTGCCGTTTGCGTCTGTTTTACACAAACAAAGAAAGCCGGAATGAAAGACTATTTAAAGAATCTAATTTAAGGTCGGATAACATTTTAACATCACCCAAGGCAGAGTCTATAGCTAGAGTGTGACCACCACTCAAGTGGAAGCTACGCTATACTGAGCAGTAATTTCCTGTGGTACGGTTTAATATGCTGTACAATTAGAGGTTCCAACTCTTGATTCAATAGACTGAACCTCAATTGTGACCATTCAAATTGAAAAGCTACCGTGAGCTCTTATTTATTATGGTATACAGAAAATAACCCAGGGTGAATTTTGCTCAATTTGAATTCAAATAAGACAGCTTAAATTTAGATTTTTAGCTTAACTTTACCCACATATTTGTCGATTGTTATTAACAATCTAAAACGAGACTTGACAAAAGATGTTTAATTTGCGTCAAACGTCTCTTCAAATTGTTTTGGCTTACCCAAATTAAGTCAGAAGGTTAGTAAATTAGTAAGGGCAACAAAAGTACAGTGATAGTATTACTTTAAGAACGTGAAAACAAACAAACTGAAATCATAACAAGAATACATACAACGAATCGCGTGGGCCTTTCATTCAAATAACCCGACAGGAACCAAAAATTGGTAAGAAAGGTCAACAAATCTCACGCCCTACCTTCGTATGTCCCCAGGATATACCCTACTGGATGGCCCCATGATAAGTGCATATTCATACGTGCAAAGTTGTTCGAACGTGTTTGTCTAAAATACCTTAAGTGTAGGCTTGCATTTAAACTAAAAGTTAACAGCACCTTCAAAGAAAAGCTGTTATGCTGATATTTCTACTCCAATGCTTTTTTAACGGGCGTTGTTAGCTTGCCTGACGGCAATCAATCTGTACATAGTGGAATCCTTTTTCTTTTCCCTCCGAAATCCAGGCAAGGCTTCCCATTTTTAAGATCATTTTTAAATTGATTGTACGTGCTTAAATAATGCCCATAAAGAAACCTTTGAAAGAGGCTCGCTTTGCGGCAACATGTGGTTTTTGTTGTTTGCACGGATAATACGATTCAGATATTGGCTATTGACGGACGTAGCTAGTCAAGTATCATATCAAGAGACGGGCGAACATACTATATAAGCTCGCTTTTCAGTCTGCGGATCAGCTACACCATCCCATTTGATCTCTAAGAGACGTTTTGTCAACTCGTAAAAGAAATGCAACGAAGAGCAGCTGAAGGTTACCAACAAGCCTCGCTTTCCGAGCAAAAGGTGGACGGGGAAGACTTCATCCAAACAGATGTCTGCCCCAAAGCTGGGGACGTCATCTTGGATTTAGGCTGTGGTACAGGAGAGCTGTCTGCATACCTTGCTGAGTTGGTAGGACCCGACGGAATGGTTATTGGTGTCGATCCTGACAAGGAAAGAATTCAGCTGGCCCGAGAGTCTCACAACCAAGTCAAAAATCTCTCTTTTGTAGAAGGGAGTGCTTCAATCTTGCCACTGCAGACTGGCTTGGGGCCCTTCGATATTATTTTCAGTAGTTACGCCCTTCATTTTATGAAAAACAAGAAGCAAGTCTTCAACAACATGTTTAACAGTCTTAAAGCTGGAGGGAAGATAACGATTAGCTACCAGGACTGTTTGCCTCCGTTTGAGTTCAACGCTTACATGCTTCTGAATCCAGAGAATGGAGAACGTATCTGCAACGAGATGTACCAATGCGAGACCAAAACCAAGATCGAACATTATTGTTCATCAGCGGGATTTCAAATTGTCAAACATGACAAATTTTGCGCCTCAATTGTTTTTGAATCCATCCAGAGTCTTCTGAAGTGGCACGGGTCTGTTACACACGGCGTATTGGATCTTTCGCTTGTCACTGAAGAGCGTTTACAGAAGTATCTCGCTCCATACGTTGGCGAAAATGGGAAGCCTTCCCTGGATTTCCGAGGAATTAAAGAGGAATCCCCTGTGTACCGATTGGTGGCCGTCAAGTAAGTCACAAACGCCCAAGAGGAATACAATGGATAAGAAAAAAATACTTAATGATAGTGTTCTGCCTTAATTTGTCAGTAGCATTTGTTTTAACTGTATACTCACACTTTGCGACCCGGACGACAATATCCTTCTAGTGGCAGATTAGATTAGTAATTATACTAATTTCTAAAACTAATAACACCAGCTCTTTACAAATTAAATCTATTTTTTTGTTGTTGTTGTTTTTATAATAGTATTTGGAAAATCAAACTGTTTTTTTCTTCGATCCTATAAAAACTCGAGAAGTGCAGAGCGGTTTCGCCAACTTGTCATCAGTCACACCGCAGTAAAAAAAAGAAAACCTTATAATGCTATAATAAAGACATATACACAGGAATTTACTCCCCCATGACTTTCATTTGAATGCTCACTGAATCAGGGTTTTCTATAACATTCAAAATAGGGGATTCATACGTGAAACAAACGGTCGTCTTGGAAAGTCTAATATGGACTTCCAATTTAGACAATCGCACGTAAACCGGTTGTCTGTGCGAGCTTTCTAGTTGCCCATGGCGCGAACTCCAAAGCGAATCAAAAGTTGGATTTCCTGAAAAGCCACTTCCAACTTTCCTGGAACCTGAACTGTTTAACCGAGAAGGTTTTTGGAAGCTCTAAAAGCTAAAAATGCATGACTCAACAGTACCTTTGATGAAAAAGATTACAAAATTACGCGATCCTTTTCCTCTTCAAAAACTAACAAGGGACATGCTACTTGACTTGAGAAAGGTTTTTCAAGCAAAGCAAGTTAACCACCAAACTTCGCTACATTCCTTAAAATTTATCTGGAATTATTTTTAAGTAATCCACAGACTCCCTAACCAAGTACCACAGAAAAGTATACTGCTCAGTAGTTCTCACTGGAATGGCACCTTCAGGATTTAATGATCCTTAATACTTCACTCTCCTCAAATATCATATCGGAAGTTCCAAAGCTTTCCTAAAGATCTCGAAAGATTACCAGTTGACTGATTACTCATGGGAAAAAGCAAAAGATGCTTTCCTGTTCATTTTAAAAGTCATTTCGGCTTCTCACGAAACAAAATAGTACTTCATGCGTAATGGTAATCCGTAGTATATGAAACAGTTTTCTAACGAAAAAAGTCCACTTAGAAGAAAAAAATGGATTAAGAAACGGTATTGGAATCTGGAGCCAGTTTCAGGGCATTTTTAGCGGAAATTGAATTGATTTTGTTCATTATAAACGTATTTTTTACTTCGTGAGTGATCTTTGGTGCTCTTTAGGAAAGCTTTGGAGCCTCCGATATTATATTATTTTGAGGTGAGTGCGGTTTAAATCTTGTCTCCCAACTCTTTGGCGGTTCTTATAAGCCATATGCTCTGCGAAGGAAAATTGTCGAAATTGGCATAAAATGTCTAAAAATCCTATGATATTTATCAAAATTTGTGACGTGTGGTGTAAAATTCGTTCGGGCTCTGATAGGCCTTCAGCTGAGAGCGCCATCATCGACAGATATGCAAGGAATGATGTATGAACGACGCTAACCGATACTGAAGGGGACATCAAAACAACAAACAATTAAACGAACAAAAAAAACAAAATAAAAACAAAATGTTCAGGATAACATTTTTCGAAAATATTCCGAAGTTGCAAGCTTTTTGTAACAGACAAACAAATACCAAATTTTGAGAGAATTCACCAAAATCAAAGTCAAATCATTGGAATATCCTGTAGTTTTCTAAAAATACCGAAAAAATAATATTCCTGACCAGATTTTTGTAGCAGGGACTAGTTAGCCATCAACGCAGGAATAAGTAAGCCAATCACAAAGCAGCCTGGGAACGAGGGTCATGATTGGTTGGTTATAAAATTGGTTATAAGGTTCTGGTTGAACCATAACCTTCATGGCCTCAAGAGAGTGAGAGCTTACTCGCAGGCTAATCTTGATCCTGAATCAAGTAAAAACCTATTGGTGGCTGCTAACATTGCGATAGATCACATTATCAAAACCGTAAGTCACTTATTGTCAGTATTTATTGTCTTTAAATCTAGTCAAATTAAAATAGCATCCAATATGAGTTATTATTAAGGCGAGGATGACTGACAAGGATGAGATTTCTCAGTATTTATTGTGTCGTGCTTATGCTTGAGCCATCGTCATTTTGGCGTGGTAGCCGTGGTCATACTACGGGTCTTAGCGAAAATGTTGTAGTGGCAGAAGCAAGCCATCAAATACTGCGGTATTAGAAGTTTTATCATTCCGAGCGTAGCGACTTTATAATCTTGTCGCGCGCGAAGCGCGCGCGCAGTCTGCTAACCGCGCGTGGTCTTAGCCAGCTGCCAAATTCGAGGCTTCATAAATAAATAAATCTTTCTTTCCCTGAATATATGCTTGGTATCCGCCAATGACGTCATCGAGCATTTTTGCGTTTCCAGGCAACATAGACTTCGCCACCGATGACCAAGTCATCGTCTGTGAATCAAAGTTTACCGTCGGTGAATCACGAACAATTCCCCATGCAAATGACACACAAGTACAACAAGTGGCTCCATAGAGCTCCAAGTCCTTGCCCAGAAAGATTTTCAACCGAAACTCCTCTGGAGCGAGAACGCCGACTTCAAATTCAGAGTGAACAACGAAGAAGAAGACGTCAACAACAATCCGCGGAGCAGAAGGAAGGGACATCGCTTAGCACAGCGAAGGCAACGCCGACAACAAGAGACAGAGGAACAGGAGATTGGAATCAGAGGCATTATGATCGTTCACTGTCGAAAACCCATCCCCGCCGATATATGTAGATCAAAGTCTGCAAAGTTTGGGTAAGCACTACATGGTAGCACACCATATAGTCGTGCAACATAAATTAATTGAACACTAGGTACAACGTCTTGTAATTTCATTTCTCAAAACTCCTCTTTTCTGCACTTTCTACTCCTCGCTTGTCCCTTGTGTCCTTTTATGTCCTTTTATGTACTTAGTAGTCCATTTCTGTCCTTATTAGTCCTTTTCTGTCCTAACTAGTCCTTTTCTGTCCTTATTAGTCCTTTTGCGTCCTTACTAATCCTTTCCCGTCCTTTTACGTCCTTATTAGTCCTTTTGTGTCCTTACTAATCCTTTTCCGTCCTTTTACGTACTATTAGTCCTTTTCTGTCCTTACTAATCCTTTTCTGTCCTTACTAGTCCTTTTGTGTCCTTACTAGTCCTTTTCTGTCCTTATTAGTCCTTTTCTGTCCTTACTAGTCCTTTTCCGTCCTTACTAGTCCTTTTCTGTCCTTACTAGTCCTTTTCCGTCCTTATTAGTCCTTTTCTGTCCTTACTAGTCCTTTTCTGTCCTTATTAGTCCTTTTCTGTCCTAACTAGTCCTTTTATGTCCTTATTAGTCCTTTTATGTCCTTAAGTTCTTTTCCGTTTTTATTTGTTCTTTTCCGTCCTTACTAGTCCTTTAGTGCTTTAAGTCGTCCTTTTCTTTCCGTACTAGTCCTTTTCGGTTTTAACCAGTCCCTTTCCGTCCTTAATAGTCCTTTTATTTCCTTGTAGTCTTTTTTTGTTTGATTTGGTGCTAATTTTTTCCTTATTACCCGTGTTCTTTCTTGAAAGTCTTTCAGTACTTGTAACACGTTGACCATGTGTAATATGACTGTTGTATTATGAAGGTAAAAATAATGATGATGCAATAACTCAGGATTAACAGTAACAATAATAATAGTACTGATGGGATCCTGTACTAGTAGTAATAATGATATGATGATGATGATGATGACGGAAATAATAATAATAATAATGTCAACTTAATGACGCAATAATCTTTCAGGCACCACTCAAGAAGCTTCTTGGACATTCATAAGTCTGGTTCGGACATCTCAGATTATATTTATACAACGAACTGTAATACAACTGTAAGCACAATTGCACACCTGATACGCATTATTGTTTAGACAACGAACTGTAATACAATGACATTGGTCTTTTTGTAGTCCCACCTCTAGTTCCCGAGCCCTCAAATGAAGCAGGCACTGCTGTTGAGGGGGCCGCGGAAGGTAAGTATGAAAGTCTTTATAACTAGGACAAAACTTGTGACACTCTGAACCTGTGTAAACTGGAAGAGGGATGTATTATGAAGGAAAATAAGAGAAGAGAAGTTTTTCAACTGATGCAATA
>BOPM01001144.1:71398-83898 GCA_022179025.1 Porites australiensis
CCCCCCCCCCCCCCCCCCCCCCCCCCCCCCCCCCCCCCCCCCCCCCCCCCCCCCCCCCCCCCCCCCCCCCCCCCCCCCCCCCCCCCCCCCCCCCCCCCCCCCCCCCCCCCCCCCCCCCCCCCCCCCCCCCCCCCCCCCCCCCCCCCCCCCCCCCCCCCCCCCCCCCCCCCCCCCCCCCCCCCCCCCCCCCCCCCCCCCCCCCCCCCCCCCCCCCCCCCCCCCCCCCCCCCCCCCCCCCCCCCCCCCCCCCCCCCCCCCCCCCCCCCCCCCCCCCCCCCCCCCCCCCCCCCCCCCCCCCCCCCCCCCCCCCCCCCCCCCCCCCCCCCCCCCCCCCCCCCCCCCCCCCCCCCCCCCCCCCCCCCCCCCCCCCCCCCCCCCCCCCCCCCCCCCCCCCCCCCCCCCCCCCCCCCCCCCCCCCCCCCCCCCCCCCCCCCCCCCCCCCCCCCCCCCCCCGGGGACAAGTGGGGGCCCGCTCCGGGCCCCCCCCCCCCCCCCCCCCCCCCCCCTCCCGAGGGGAGACCCATTTTGGGGTATAGGGGAGCCGCTGAGGTCCGTAAGACCCTGACCCCGCTTGGGACAAAACAACTCTAAAATACATACTCTGTTTACTACAACTTCTTCAATTGTATTGCCCTGCTTAAGACAAAGGACTGAAAGGACAAAATGCACGACGTCTTGTTTAAAGCCATTTATTGGCAATTGCTATAGAGCAAATTCACTTTATGTGAAGTCATTGCTTTTGAATACCTGGAGTACAAACAATTCGACATGTAGCAAGTCAAATCAATCGTGCAGGCAAGACCTCGTTGACGATTCAAACAAAATTACATACCCTGTTTAGGACGACGGGGAGGTCAAAAAGCATATCATGTCCAGCCCACCCCCCCCCCCCCCCCCCCTCCCTTCCCTCCCGAAACTCCTTTAAGGGATATCGAGCTACAATGGTCACAGTTAATTTTTATTTTTCTTTGCCTAATTTTTTCTTTAGTTAAGATGTGCTCCTTTCCAAGTATTCCGTCATCCATATACGTTGTACAACCGATAAACTACAAACGTATATTTAAAACTGGCGAGATGATCATTTTAGGGTGCAAGAAAGGCCTAACAAAACAATCGCATGGAGATCCCATTAGAGTCTGCGTCAATGGTAAATGGACTCAATCATCATTCAAATGCGGAGGTAAAGTGAAGCCAAAGATAAGACTACTTTTACTTGATTAGCCAGATTATTAATTAAATAATGATATGCCTTGCGCTCATTAATAATCATCTCCTCCTTGCTTTGAGATGAAAAAACAACAGCAACAAGACAATCAAAGCAAAACAAAGGAAAAAGAATATCTTACCATATTTGATGGCTTCACACTAGCTCTTTTAGTATAATCTAAACGTACTTGGGAACCTACGTTGAGTGTGAATGTGTGAAGAGGTAACATGAACCTACTTCAAATCAACGTGGTGACTATGGAAACGTTCGTAGTTCACACTTTTCAAAGAAGCAAAAGTCCGCTACCAAGTATGATGTACACTCTACACCACACTTGAGAACACACTTGAGCAAGCAGCAAATGGAAAGCCATCCAAAGGGATGTGCAAGATGTGCACTCTGTATTTGCAGCGGTTCAAAGATACTAATTAACGGACAGATAAACATTCATGTCGCAGTTAGCTAAAAGCATTGCAGTGGAGGCTAAGCCTAAGCCCTACGGTGACGTCTTGCCGATAAGCGCGTTGTTGAGCCACTCTGGAGAAAAACAGAAGAAGATCTACCTGTTTTTTTTTTTATAATTATTTTATTTTAAGTTTTCTGTTTGGAGCCACTGCTGAATACTCGTTAAAAAACCCTGAAGTAACAATAAAAGACCACCTTTACAAGACGAGCACTTCTGTAAAACGGGACAATTGTACGAGGTCAGTCCTTTCTGTGGCAAATATACCTCAAATCGTAAATGCAGGTGCCTTGCATGACAACAAATTGTAAAAAACTGAGGTCATTCTAACTGGTACTCAGCAACAACTTGATACACTGAATATTGCAGACCTAGATTTTCGTCAAGCAACAGTGCCATTTGTAAGTTAACGTTCTGCCGTCCGTAACCTTGGTTCGTGGTTTAACGTTAATTAACCTTAAGATGACAGAACAGATTAAAGAAGCTGTGTCACGAAATTCAGCCAAATTAGGTATTACAAAATGCCCGTTAAATCCAAGAGAAACATACAAAAATAACCGCTTAAAACACTGAGGAAGGTTAAAATAACACGACAGATACAACAGATGCCACGGATGGGCGAAAGTGAAGAAGATTGAAACGGATTGAAAGTAGGGTTTTTGAAAGCTGTTCAGACTATCAGGCAAAGTTTATCTCTGCTGTTTGCAACTTTAAAAATAATGCCCAGGAGACATATTTATTTGTCTCGAATCTCTGACTTTGTCATTTGCATGTAATTTCTTTGGTTACTTTAAATTCCATAGTGATTGAGGGCGACTAATTGGCAAAATTAAAGAAAATGATCTGGACTGCCGTGACACAGCCCCTTTAACAAGACTTGTCAATCACAAGACTTGTCAATCAGTCTTCAATCATATGCATAATATCAGACAAATAAGGAAGGTCTTGGCGCACGCCTCCACCAACAGGTGATCATATGATGATGAATGTAATGAGCTTTCGTTCAAATAAAAACAATATCAACAACCTAGGCTTCTCCACCCACGTCTCCTACCTCAAAATTGGCGTCTACTCCATGGGTGCAAATTTTCTAATCTCTCCTATCTTAGTTGGAAGCTACAGCAATGTGAAGATAAACTAGCAGCTTTCGACCCCGCAAAAAATTCTCCTGTAATACGTACTTTTAACATACGTTAGCGCGCTCTTGCCGGCATGAATGCAATTTTGGTATTAGTCAAGATATTAAGTTACATTCATTTTTTGCAGAGAAGCGTGACAAGAGATGTGTCAAAATGCTTCGCGATCTTCTGAGGAATCCACCTAAGAACACGATCATCAACATAAACATTCGCCTTTCTAAGGCGAGATTCCGCTGCCGTGAAGGATATATGTGGGAAGGAAATGAAATACGTTCTTGTTTTCGAGGGCAATGGATAGAAAAGAAGCAACCAAAGTGTACAGGTGACAATTTTCTGCGACGCCTTTAAACCTTCATAATCCTTACAAAGTTTATTATTCTTAGTTTTACACCCCCTCGAATTTCCACGTCGATCCCATGTGCGATCTCCGCTCTTAAGGAACCACCTCCCATAAGCGGGCATCAGTCCAAAAAAACTAAATTTTCCCAGTTAATAACTCTGTAGCTGGAACCTTTTGTAAATGAGCAGCTCTCGTACTAAGCTATCCTCGGAGACCCAGGGGCAGATAGTGGGGCGAGGGGAAGTCTAAACGGGCGGGAAAAAACCGTGCCATATTTTTCCGCCCGTTTAGACTTTCCCTCGTCCCAACTATCTGCCCCTGGGTCTCCGAGGATGGTACTAAGCGACCGAGAGCATTTTTTGAGGTGACGGTTCTACAATTTTCTGTTGTTTTAAACCGTAGTGTGGGCGACTATTTGATGCATTGGTCTGATCTCAGTGTGTTCGCAGTATGTACCACGCTACCAAGAGGATGCGAAGAACTTTTAGTGAAAACGTGGAACTGCATCGTATCTTTGAAATTACAAATTATATGAGATAAACTCTTTATCAAATGGTTGATGTCTCGGGACCTTATCTCAATAAAACGGATGCTCTAAGTTTGATTCGTGTAAGGGAACACCGAATCCTCGCACTTTGAGAGTGCGTAAGGAGATTCGACTGTAATACCTTGCCTTGCCCCCTTCCAAATCGGTTGCAACTTGAAGGCACTCAGCCAGCTATTATCTTATATGCCCTAAAGCATTTGTTTATAAGCTTGTCAGGGGGAGTAGGTTGAGTATGATTGTCCGGGTGAACGTAGTCCTGAATAGGACTGTTGTTGTTGACAGTTACTGGTGTTTGGAGAAACTGTACGATAGTCATCTTCAGAGTCAAAGTGAGCTTACTCTGGCTCTGTTAACTCAACGTCAACAACAGCGACCATAACGTACATCAGAGGCACCTATGACACTATCGCTCGTATACTACAACCTTATAACATACGTGCTGCACACAATCCGATCGATAACCACTTTACGACGACTGCTCACCAATGTCAAGGAAAAAGACACACTGGAGGACAGACAGGGAGTAGTGTACAAGATCAAATGCTGCGACTGCCAGGCTACTTCTTGCATTGGTGAAACCAGCAAAAACCTCAGTGTTATGGTGTAACGACGAATGGCGGCACATGATATCCTTGACGATAAAAACAACAACAAAACGTTTAATCATACGCGAGACTGAAATGACTCACAAGTATCTTACAAACGATCATCACACATATCCATTAGAAATCCATAGCACGAGAAAAAAAAACTGAAACAAACGGCTTACCAAAACACTTGGCAAACTTGAACAAAACTTGAGGTTATTTCACGGTAGCCTCGTGCATGTCAATCACGAGGCCTCTTACGCATGCTCCTGATAAAACAAGGGGAAACCCGCTGGTTAAGATACCAGCAGTTTGACATATGATGTAATACTTTGTCAATCACGTGACTCACCTCGTGCGTGCGCGTGTTAACCCTTGTATCATTATGTACTTCCCCCGCGTGTTGAAAAAAAAATGCATTATCAGATTGGGCTACACCTGTTGTTCCCGTTCTTAAACCAGATGGGACAGTAAGAATTTGTGGCGATTTCAAACATACCATTAACCTTTACTTACATGTCCCGGAGTACCCAATAATGCCAACACCGGAGGAATTATTCACAAAGTTGAATGGAGGTGAATTATTTACTATGCTGGACCTCAGTCATGCCTACCAGCAAGTGGTGCTGGATCAGAAGTGCCAGCCCTATGTTACCACCAATACCCACTTAAGTTTATACCGGTACACAAGACTACCATTTGGAATGGCAGCTGCGCTTGCAATATTCCTACAGATCATCGACAAAATGTTAGATGGCCTAACCTAAACTGGTGGAATACTGGATGATTTAATCGTCACTGGTCAAAATGATTAGCAGCACATTAAGAACTTGCATCAAACCCTCAAGAAATTTGAAGAATGTGGAGCAAAGTTCAAGATTTCTAAGTGTGCTATTATGCAACCTAAAGTGGAATATTTTGCTTTCGTGTTAGACCGTGAAGGTATACATACTTCCCCAGCCAAAGTTCAGGCAGTTCTTGAACTTTGTGAGCCAGGGAAACAACCGAGTTACAACCATTTTTGGGTTTGGTAAACTGCTATCGCAAATTTATTCCAAACATGTCAACATTGGTCAGTTCTTTGAACCAGTTACTATCAAAGGTCACACCCTTGTGTTGAAGTGAGGAGTGTCAAGTGTCATTTCAAGCTCTTAAAGATACCCTTGCTTCATCAAACGTGTTAGTTCATTACAATCCCAAGCTTGAGGTTCAATTAGCCGTGGACGCTTCACAAGTAGGTTTGGGAGCGGTAATTTCACACATCACTGCTGATGGAACTGAACGTTCTATCGCTTACGCTTCACGATCATTAACCAAGTCTGAACTGAATTATTCCGTAACTGAGAAAGACGCTCTAGCCATCATCTTTGGAATTCCCAAATTTCAACATTTCTGTATGATCGTAGATTTATGCTTCTGACAGTTGATCAGCCCCTTACGTTATTGTTTGGTTCCAAGAAGGCAATACCAGCTGTAGCTGCATCGTCTATTAAAAGATGGGCAATACAGCTTTCAGCTTACCCATATGATATCAAATACCGTAAATCCTTACAGAATGCAAATGCAGACCCGTTATCCAGACTTCCGTGTAAAGCAAAAGATGTTTGTTTACACCTTGATCCCAGCGAAGCATCAGGGGACTGTATATTGGCAGAGGTACATCTGAATCACCCCGGAATTCTGCGAATGAAAGCCCTAGCTAGACTTCATGTTTGGTGGCCCGCGTTAGACAAAAATATTGAGCAGTTAGTGGGAGACTGCCAGATCTGCAAATCACTCACAGTAAAACCTACGACATTTCCTGCTGGATGTCGCCACACCGACCTTGGCAGCGAGTTCCTGTTGATTACTGTTGTTAATTTCTTGATGGATTCTTTCTGGTTGTTGTAGACGCGAAGTCAAAATATCTAGAAGTAATACCCATGTCAAGCACAACAGGTCAAGCAACAGTACAGTGGACGCATCACGCTCACTCTTCGCTGTTCATGGTTTATCGAATGTTCGTGAAGTTTAAGCGAAATCTGTAAGAGCGTTATCGAGATATTTTGGGATGAAGTTTTTATGGTTAGAAAAACAGTAAAAGATGGACAATCTTGATGTTTGGTCGTTATCTGTAGAAGACGTAGCACGTTTGACATGTAATTTCACCTCATAGTAGTTTCAATCTTTTTAAAAACGTGAAAGATCAAGGAGATAGCTCCAGCCGATCGCTAGAAAGAAGGCCGTTTGGATTAGTATGTATCGAAGCGCTCTTCTTAGCGGTTTTGTAAACAATTCGGTCTCCTTTAACAAATTAGCGAATAATTTTCAAACCGCTCGATAGCTTTTTTTGAACATTTTAGATTCTTGAGATTAACCTTCTTTTTATATGACCTTTTAGTTTCAAGATTATTGATATATTGCGGCAGACTTCGTGTAGCGACGCATTCCTCAACCAAAAATTCAATAAACAAACCGTCATGAATAAATAACTGAAGACTTTCGATAGCAGCTGTATTCATCACAAGTTGACACAAAACTCTGTCAGCTTCAGCTGTCAAAGTAAACAAGTTTCAAGATGCTGTATAAAGTTTCCGCATGAACTCAGCTGTCAAATTTTGACCAATCAGAACATAGAAATTGAACGTAGAGCGTTACCAACGCGTGACTATTGTGAGAAAAGCATCTGTCGTCCCTGCATATATTTTTAAATAACAGGCTGAATTTTCGCGTCCGAGGTCAAGTTGAAATCAAAATCTTAATAGATACCTTTAGATTCGAGGACGAGGACGACTACGAATACTGAGATTTGACTTGAAGTTTTTCCGCGTCTTCTCAAAATAAAGACTTCCAAGAAAGCTTCATTTTACCATTTTCCACTAGAAAAGTTAGCATTGTTATCTTTAGTGAAGAAGGTTACGCGCTCTCCCGATCGCAAAATGATAAAACTTCTAACATTTCATATCTTGTTTTCGACACCACGACATTCGGGCGAAAACTCGTAGTAGAATGACGACGGCTACCCCGTTTCTGACGTTTCCAGCCAAAATGACGCTGGCTCACACGCGTGTACTACTTAGTATTGAGAAAATCTCGTACTCGTAGTCTTACTCGTAGTCGTACTCGTCTTAAAATCTAAAGCTCTCTAATAGTGCGGAGCCATAGTGACATAAACACAACATATTTCATGAATTTTTAAAAAAACTAAACGTGAGCCTGCGATCATTTGAAAACTAGTAACTTGTCAGCGGATAACTTCAAAAAATACTCGACCTGAGTGCAAACATTAACCACAAGGGACTGCAAAGGACCGCAAACGAATATGCCAAACGTTGGCAAACAAACAGTTAAGTTAAAAAATGATTTTACAAAAGTCTGAAGAATAGGTCTTCTTTTCGTTGTTAACTTGCAATATCGGTCAATTAATAAAAATGAAATCTTGTCACAGGGACAAAAAAAAAACCTAGTTAGGAAATAGTCACGTGACTGATTACATCATTACCTTAGATGTGACATGGTAAGATATATTATGGCAAATGTTATCTTGCTGTGGTCTGACAGCCTTCTACGTATAAATTGTCAACGTTATAAAACTTTTTAAAAAATTGCCTCAAAGGTTTCTGGGAGATATTTTATGATAATTATCATTTACTTTATAACTATTATTTTGCTTTTTTCCTGAACTAGTAAGAAAACGAGTTTGACAGGTAATAAATGACTTTAGCGATAATAGCAATAGTACGTCAACTTATGTATGTGTTTGTTTGTTTGCTTAAATATTTGGCGGTTTTGGCCTCTTTTATAACATACCATAATAGCCTCAGCATTACAATGGAGGGGACTCGAATAGGCCTAGGCCTGAGCGCTGTATTAAGGGTAAAATGGATTATTTTTCCAAAAAGGCCTTCAATAAGTAATAATGCATATACCTTGAATTGTTACGCTACAAATTACTTAAGTCTTGGTTCCAAGTTTTGGAGACGGTTCGAAAAACTGTCTAGGGCATTTAATTTTTTCATCTATTGATAATTTATTTGCCCTTTCTGTTAACTGACAGTGTTCCTTTGCATTTCAAAAAGATTACTCTCCCTGTGGGGAGAGTTCCGTCGATTTCAGGGCAAGGATCATTGGAGGCAGCAAATCTAAAAGAGGATGGTGGCCCTGGCACGTTGGAATGTACAAATTAAACGATCTTGGTAATTTTTTTCTTTTGGGTTTGGAATCGTTTTAAGTAGTTCTCTTTAAGAATTACCTGATGGTTTTAAGCCGTTGATAAATAAAGTTACTGTATAATTGTATTCCATTGTGTTTATTGCATTGTATTGTATTGTATTGTATAAATTGTTATAATGTTTTATATATAATTCTTAAGAGATGCGATCCACAATAAGAGTTTGTAGTTTTTTAATTCTTCTCCCCTTCCGTAGCTGGGCCTGGATTTCTTACGCGCGCTCTGACTGGACATAGATATCAGGGGTTTGGATTTTTGACCCCCCTTTTTATTGGTGTTTTTTATTTGTTATGGAAACAAGAAAAATATATTTTAAGGTGACAATAAATCTGGATAGTAGACGTTGTATTATTAAGGCTGATGAGTGATGACGTAAAACTCCGCATTTGGAGTCACAGAGGAGTATGACATAATGTTAAAACTCTCTACTTGTCAAGATCGGGTAATTGCGAAGTCCCTTTACAGAAGAATCATAGCCCTGACAAACAAACGGACTCAGGGTTTTAGTTAGATTCACAGTAAAAATTTTTGACGGTCGTTTATGTTTCGAACATTTTGCCCACAACTAGGAAAAACACTTAGAATTACCGGAAAATAGGTTGAAAATAAGCGCAGTGACCCCATCTTTTTATTGCAAATTTTCAATGGCATATATGGCCGCCAATTGTGCAAAGCTTTCTAAGGGAATTACCTTAATGATTACAAAAATGAAAAGTGTTTCACATTCGTCAGCTCCTAAAGCCTGCTGTTCTACCTTCATGTTGAAATGATTATTTTGCAACAAAAATCGTAATTTGGGTTTTAAGTTTTCAATTTTTTTCGACGAACGACAAAAATATGCGAAAAGACCCTTTTCGTGAACAGTTTCCGTGGATGAAACAGAGCTGAAGCAATTAAGTGATGAATAGCCTCTGGACCCTGAAACTGCATTTTAAGCACATTATCTTATCGCCTTGAAAAGTTGAGCACTCTAGAAAAAATATTCCAGCTAGATCAGAATTTTTGTTTCTGTGTATGTTTGCGTTACACGCTGCGTGTTGCATGCTTTGCTGATGCATGATTGTCAACTTACTTATAGAAACGGGTTATATTTTAAACTGCCTGGGTGAAGCTGATATTAAAAAGGTTAAACGCAACATTTTGCCACAAACGACTTCTAAAAGCTTTAGTTACACTATCGATTTAAATGGGCTTTTTTCAGTGACAGACAAATATACAAAAAATTAATTAAGTTAAAATACATCTAAAAAGTTCTGTTATTCTTTTCACTGAACAATCATTGTGCTATATATGACATTGTAGAAGAGTCCAAACATGAATATTGTTTTTGAATCTGAATTGCAGTGACTTTCGCTGCAAGTCTAAACGCTGTTACTGAAGGTTTTTGGCAAACTTTTAATCCACGTACAAAAATGTCCAAAACTTATTCTTTAAAATACATTTTGTTTGTTTTTCTTCTAGCTATACCTCAACTTGTTTGTGGTGGAGCCTTAATATCTAGTCAATGGGTGTTGACTGCAGGCCACTGTTTTTCTTACAAGAATATAAATACGGGGAAGTACACCTTGGAAGATAATGCAAACTCGTAAGTCATTTTATCGGTACCAGTTCAATGCTATCTGTCCATTTTAACCCTATTCAGTCAACCGGGCTATTTTGTGCATTCTTTTTCTCGCAGGGAGAAAAATGTCTTCGGAGAAGTCCCTAATGCGCTCATGATAGGACCGCCAAAATTGCATACGATAAAATATACTCATTAATTTAGACATCTACTTCAAGGTATAACTCCATTGTCAAAAGGACGTAATATCCCAAGTACCATAATGAGAAGTATTTTCTGTCCAGCGGCATTCTTCAGGGAACAATCTTGGGACCTTTACTGTTCCTTTATAATAACGACCTCCCAAATTTTCTGTCCTATTGTCAGCCTGGCTTGTATGCGGATGACACTCATCTATCTTTTGCTTCTGATAATATCGATTGTATTAACTTTTATTTAAATCAATATCTGATCGATTGATATCAGTGATTAGTTGGGTCATTGCTAACAAGCTGACTCTGAATACATCCAAGACAGAGGTTTAAGACTCTCGAGACTGCCCCATCTATATCAATTAATGGTGCTCCTATTAGACAGGTCTTGTCTACCAAATCTCTTGGAGTCCTAGCTAATTGACGAAAATCTGTTTTGGAATGAACCGGAGAAATTACTGTTGTATGATTAAGGTCAAGAGTAGGAACAGAGAGTCCTGGCTAGAAGACTTGCCCGTTTGAGTTAAAACCGCAATAAAGGTCTTTTGGATCTTTACTTTAAATTTGGCGCAAAAGAAACTTTCCATCTATGACAGTCATAAGTCATACGTCGTTAGTTTGCTACTTAGTTATTTTTGTTTTTACTTTTTCTCTTGACGAGATATTAGGGACTAGTCTTTAAGCAAACACTAAGGAAGCGTCTAGTGCGGTGACCGGAAAAAATTAGGGAGCCTAAGCAACAACGGCGGCAAAAAAGAGAATTTGCGTTGCTTCAAACTTTATTGCTACTAATTTCGTCTCGCCTTCGGATTTCAAAGCCAAGGGATCCTTCAAAAAGGATTCAACGGATCAAACATCTGGTTTTGGATTCACTGAAAGGAACACAACGTTACTACTTCATTGTTTGAAACATAATTGAAAGATATAGCTACGCATTTTTTTTCATGTTCTGGTCATTCTTGGCTGTTTCTGAAAGCTTATTTTGTTTCGATTATGAGCCTCAAACTCAGTGTCACACCCAAGAGAAAAATAAAAGTAAATACACAAAATACACTGGACGGAAAAGAGGATAAAGGATGACGGCATCTCACCAAATGGTGTGAGCAAGGCTGTTAAATATAAACTCAAGCAAAACCTTTGCCATGCATGACACTTTTTACACTTTTTTGTACATTTTCGCTCCTCGGAGGATCGCTGCAAGGCTTCAACTTCAGGAGAGTTCACCTACATTTGACAAAGTGAAGCGACTTGGAATATTGGCGATAAAGATTGAGGAACTGTTGTCAGTTCAATTTTTTAGCGTCCTTTTTACCGCTGTCGCTGTCGTTGTATCCTAAACTCCCTTCTTAAGAAAAAATCATTCGGGTCAACGTTTAATGCGCTGCTGTAGTTCTTACCAGAAGTCGAAAATTCCAACTTGAGCTCATAAATATACCGTAAAGTTGTAAAGATAACTCAAGTCTTTTTTCTGACGTTTGATTGATTGTGCGACATTCAGTATATACTGCGACTAAACAGAATCTCAGCGTACAGCTAATACGACAATTGCATGATGATGTCGTTTTACTACAACTACCAGAATCTGGTTGTTTTCTTGTGCAGATTTATTAGGCCTCCCACCAGCTGATCTCATTCAGGTTTATTGTAACCTTGTGCGGCCCATTTTAGAATATGCATCTCCGGTGTGGGCCGCGTTACCCAACTGTCTGGTTCAATTGGTGGAAAGCGTGCAGAAGTCTGCACTAAGAATAATTTTTCCAGATTTCTCTTATGAGTCGGCACTCGTGCAATGTCGCTTGCCTACACTTTTGTCGCGTCGTGATGAGGCTTGCAGGCGTTTTATATCTAACATCAAGGAGTCCGGGTTCCTATCAGACCTGCTGTCGCAGCCCGCGAATGTCGCTCATGGGTACGGGTTGAGGTCGGGTTTTTCTCGTTCTGAATTCCGCTTTGTCAGAACGGACCGCCTTAGTAATTTTGCTACCCACAGTTACAATAGGATTTAATTGTTTTTGCCTTCTGTGCCATGTGTAATTATGTGTTCTGCGTATTCTTGACCTCCCTTGTAATTTAGTGTTATACACTACCAAAAGGGTTTAATATTATTATTATTATTATTATTATTATTGTTATTGTTATTATTATTATTATTATTATTATTATTATTATTATTATTACAAACAACCTTTAGTTTCAACTTTTAGTTGCATATACAGTATGTGGCCATGTCCGGACGAAAAAGACGTAAATGAGTA
>BOPM01001144.1:88898-92719 GCA_022179025.1 Porites australiensis
AGTTGTGGCTAAAAACACAGATCCGCATGAAGGATAAGCCTAGTCAAAGGCAGACCAACAAAAAAGAGAAACCTGTTTATCGACATACATTTTTGCCATGATAAAAAATAGTTTCCTTCTAAATGTTGCTATTCACAGTAAGGCCCTTTGCGTACGATGGTGATTTTCTGTAGTGAATCAGCTAGCTTAAATAGAAAGACATTTTTGTTGTTTTATTGGGTCGCGCTGTCACCTTAAAGCTTATGCTTTAAGGTGACAGCGCGATGCTGTTAGTGAGTTCTTCACTTCTTGTGTGCCTATCATTACTTGGCTGTGTAGCCGCGTGATGCGGTTCCAGTCGAGACCCACAAATTGGCCTTTGCTCACCATAGAGTCTCCAGTAGCTCAAGTGGTTAGAGCATCCGACTAGATCACGGAGGGTCGTGGGTTCAAATCCCATCTGGGACTCGGATTTTTTTTCCGAGTCCTCCTCAAATTAATATCATGTTGTTGTTGTCTCATCTTTAATATTTTTGATTGTCGTAAGTTAATTCGTTATTGAAAATGAAATTATTTTTTTATCAGTTGTAAGTTGATTCTTTTTTAAAATAAAACATTTTTATTTCGTTTGCTTTCTTCCTTTTTTTATTTTTTATTTATTTATCATTATTATTTTTTGATACATGTGTATCCCCTTTTAAGACCAATCTATACTGTCATTACACAGAACGATGAGTTATCTACCAACAGGTCACCTTGTTGGATTGGCGTCAACGTTTGATAACTTTGGGCTGCGGGGACCCACACATAATTTTGTTTGACTAAGAGACAAATTTACCCCACCTAGCTTGAAATTAGAAACGAAGAAGCCTGAAAACAGTTTGCCCCGTGCAAATAAACGGACTAAATATATTGTTCGCCAACAACTCCCAACAATGCTACGAGCTGTTGGCCGTCCGTTTGTAAGTAGCATTATCTTAGTAATGACTCGAGTCCACGAGCACGTTTTAGTGAGAAAAGGGTATTGAGTTAGCTTTGGAACGCATCTTTAAGTCTGTTTTTGAACATCGGATTTATTATTATCGTGTGTAACTTGGCCCAACAATGTTGGGAGTTGTTGTGCAACAAATCCCGTTTGCAACAACATGCAACAGGGTGTGTAAATGGCCTTCAACATGTAATATCCAACAATGTTGGAAGTTGTTGGCCGACAATGTTGCCAAGAGTTATCCACAAGCGTTACTTTTGTCGTTGACTGAAAAAGTTGAGAAACAAGCTTTTTGTCACTCAAAAATGGTTTGCTTACTACTTATTATGTCATATCTTGTTCCTCGCGAAAGCTAGCTTAAAATTTTGTCGGAATTTGCAATGCACGTGAGCTCCCACGAGGATCGGAAGTGAAGTGTGAACTTTCTTTTAAACCCTGTAATTAGTTTGTAAATAAGGAAAAGACTTCTTTTGGAACTAGCAATGTTAATGATAATGTCTTTACAGCCTTATTGTGTTCCTCAGAACGCATCCTAATCTGGTGTTCCTGTGGCACTAAGGCAGAAATTTACGAGTGACCACGGGCGACTACAAATTAGCCGCTCCTATTAATTTTATCAGGGGCATCTCGGCCGGGAAACTGGACTCCTTTCGACTCGATTTCGTTTCCGTAAGTGACGAACGCGGATCGTATCCGTAATCAATGATTACCTCTAGTTATAAAAGTACCGTATTTCCTTTAATAATAGCCGTGGTCGCTTATTTCTTTTTTAGCATCAAAAGGGGTCGATTATTCGAGGGAAGGCGATTATTCGAGGGAGGCGATTATTTCAAATATTGCTCACTGGAAGTCGTGCGCTAAATATTTTGTTTTATTATCCCATTAAATCAAAAAATTATCACATCAAAAAAACTGAACATGGTTCCTTTATTACTTTTCAGAGCTTGAATCATCACTGATCAGTTTTGCTGGATCAGATTCCACTTCAACTTGACAGGGGAGGGGATAAAGGAAAGATAAGATGGCGTGATGGGTGGGCGATTATTCGAGGGAGGCGATTATTTTAAATATTTCCATCAAAGAGGGATGGGGGAAGGCAATTATTCGAGGGAGGTGATCAATCAAGGGACAGCTATTATTCGAAGAAATACGGTCAGACCTTGCATTAATAATTCTTCCCCAGATTTTGCTTCTGTTAGGGCTAGTGGACATCTAGGCGCTGTTGTTGTCTCTGACGTGACGGGAAGACGAGAGCTTTTCAGCTCTAAGAAACATTAATATTGATTCTGGTAAATGATATTAATTGTGATTGACAGTTTTCAGCAGTACTCTTGCATCCCAATTAAAGACTTGTAATTGTTAGCTATACTCATCCAGACGACTTCCCGTTAACAACCAGTTAAAAACAGACCTTTCTGATTTATACGGCTATATATATATATAAAAGAAATAATAATAATTAAAAAAACCTCAGATTAAACAGCTTGAGGACCATATTACTCAAAGCGACAAAAAAAACTATGCTGCGCGTTTTCACCCGACCCAATCACCACTTCCTTCAGTTCTTGGCATGACATCATTGATTTTTGAAAAACGTGACCTTTTTGCGTCTTAAAAGGTTAACAGCCATTGCACGATAATCAGTTGCAGAGTTGCTCGTAGAATAGCACGGAGTCGACGTCAACAAATGAGAGCCTCCGCTGGAAAATCCACCTTTGAGTAACTGATGGTTCTGCATTTCACGCTTCTCGACATGTTTTCACTTAGATATAAGGTATGTTCTCAAAGTACAAAAATAACTGTTGTCACTATAAAAGTTTACTTCATGCTAAACCATTGGCTATTATAAACACCGCTGTGCATGTCGGAGGTGTTTACGCCACAGACAAGCTTCGAAGAGTTGAACTTTACCGTGAAGAGGTCTCAAACAAACAGCTGTATAACTGTATATTAAGAGATGCGAGTTGCAATGCACTGATATTCATAGAATGAGTGTGTGAAACATTTCCTCTTCGTTTGAATCCATCCGACTAAGTCTCTTGGTGGTTGGGAGTGCCAGCACATTATTTTGTCTTCCGTCATTTGAGACAAGATGAAGACCGCATAAGAAAATAACCAATTGATCATGACATTCCGCTTCGATCCTAACAAAGACTATTTTCAGCAATATAGCTGTGTGTAGCAGCCGCAAATTAGTAGAAAAGAAACGAAACGGCAAATTCTAACCACTTTCCTTTAATTCATTACATTGACTTTTAAAGTAGCTTGTTCTTATACTTTTCTTCGAAACGAACGACGATATAATGGCTTTTTAAGTGAATAGTTATGAAGTGTGTCAGAAGTGTCACCTGAAAAAGAAAAAAAAAATCACTTGCCATCTATGTAATACTTATTTATGATAAGTGAGGGTCCGAATACTTTCTTTGTTAATTCTTATTTTCATCAGATTTTGATGTGGTTATTTGCGGGTACACTGACTTTCATAGGTCAACGCTCTGCAAGTGCAAGTAAGTATCAAAATTATAGATTGAAGTGCTTTTAGGATCCAACTATGGCTACTCTTTGTGAGTGTGCTAACTTTCAAGAGTGTGTGTCGGCATACAATTTGCACTACACAATGGGAGGAAAACAAATTTCACCACAAACCAACTTGACAACGGATTAATTGACCACTACAGAAACTATACCAAAACAGACCATAATGCTCTTTGTTTGTCACCCCCAAATTTTGATAAGCATTGTCTTCCGTTTCTCTTGGGAGCTAAAATGGCCCCAAGAGAAACTGAAAACAACGATCCTGTAAAATTTTGGAGTGACAAAAAAAGAGCATTATGGTATTTTCTGTAATGGTCGA
>BOPM01001145.1:14234-29364 GCA_022179025.1 Porites australiensis
GGTTATGGATCTTTAAAATGACAGCACTGCTTTTTAGAACAGTAAGTGTGATACACATAGAACTGCTGTTATGTTCTTACTGTCCCAAGGAGTTTTGTGCAGGATTGCAGACTCCGCTTTTCGCAAACAGAATTCCCCATTTGCACATCTCTTGTAATACATCTTGTTTGCACCCTCCAATTTTTTAAATTTCTCCTGAGGGTTACAGTCGTCTTAAGAGAAATTGAAGACAATGCATATACGGAATATTTGTAGGGCAAACAAAGTTTATTACGGGAGATGTGCAAATGGCGATTGGAACCCAGTCCCGTTTGTGAGGTCTAGCTGCTATTGTGGGTGTGGAAGAGAAGGGAGTGATATCAGAAGGGACAGGAAGGTCTTCTACTTTATGCACTTGCCACTGGGGTAAAAAAAACTCAAGTGGCATTTGGAACATGACAACCTCATTTTTTTATCACCTTTGCTACTCCCATGCCTGAAAAAATAATGATAAACCCTCTCCTGTGTCAGTAGGACTACAACTTTGTCTCTTGTTTTCTGTCATCAGTACTCACTACTGTTTACCGTTACTCTATGCGCAGAACGATTCGTTTCTTTCAAATTTATTCATATCATCTTACCACCCACGTTCGAAAATAAACACTTAAATAAGCCTCGTTTATATTAGTAAAACTTAACCAGAAAAGTAATAGAGGAATAAAGCATTATTCGCGGACACCAAATCCTGACTACTGCGCAAGAAATTATTGTCCATTATAAGACCTTGTAACCTTTATTCTTAATGACCTCTTTGTTCTTTCCGTTTTTTTCTAACTTTTAACCTTATCAGGACTGCCTATTACTAGGCCTTTCCCGATTGTGCCCGGCAACTTTTGAGAATCTTTTGGCGATTAGCGCAACTTTTTGCGGTTCTAGCAACCTCGAACAAATTTTCAACCTCGTTACCAAGGTGGTAGAAGAGAACCCTGGGAACGAGGTTGGCAAATGTTGCCTTTCTGAGCAACTTTTGAGCAAAATATAGGCTTAGAGCACATATCAAGCACGAAAAAAGTCAACGATTTCATACAAAACGTTAATTTTTTAAATTTTATTTTTATTTTTGTTATTTTAATTTTTGCGTTTAAAATTTTTTGTTCTTGACCGATGTTAGTAATTATTGTGAAGAACAAAAAATAAAGCTTTTAATCAACGTTTATAATAAGAAATTTAGGTGGCAACTTTTGAAATTTAGGTAGCAACTTTTTGGATTTTTGGCAATTTTTTAGCAACTTTTTGGCATTGCAGTGAGAAACTTTCCAGTATTTTAAGAGCACAATCGGGAAAGGCCAACCTATTAACCCGGAGTTAGCCTGTCAGATAGAGGAGCGCGGAGTTCAGATGGTGGGGAGCGAGTTAAGTCGTACCCAGGGAAAACGAGGGAGAAACCAGGGGACATTGGGGCGAGTAGTTTCCCCTCCGCTAGTCACTCCAAGCCCGCGTAGCAAGCGCTTCCGGGAGCATTTTCGCGCAGTTTTTCACTCTCGTTCCTCGTTCTTTGAGCACGGAAACACCTGCTTCGGCGGTTAAGTCACCCCTCTTTTTTTTTTCCTCCTCAATTTTTCGCCCGCGCTCTTCAATCTGAAAGCCTGGAACAACAGGCTACCCCAGAGCCTTCCTCTCTTGGCTCCTGACTCTGTACTATCCTACCTCTGCCAGGCGCCTAGTGATGGGGTCCTGCCTCTGCTTGTTCCTTTGTTTGTTTTTACTGGTTTTTGTCACATTTTACGTTTAGGGTCTTTTGTTGTGAGTTCTTCTCCTATACGTATCACATTAGAATGTAAACAAATTGTTCTATTTTCCTCGAGTCAAAGTCCTCTGTTATATGTCCGTTCCTTCTTTGCAACTTTAGGAATATTTCACGTGACACATCATGTGACAGCGTTAGACCAATAAAATCATCCCTGCATGTGAACCGAGACGGAAGTGCCTTGCTTTGCAAAAATCCGTTCAATTTCTGTGGGAAATTTTCAAACTTCTAGCTATTCTTATCTGTGTTGCAGTCATGGGCTGATTCAATCTTTTCACGAAGCGTTTAATTATGTAGCTGTAACGAGATTGAAGTAAAGATGGTCTCCACGTGGCTGCATTTTCGTTGCAGAATTCCTGAAGTTTAGGTAAGCTTACCGAATTTATAATCTTTGAATTCACAAGGCCTCTCTGTAGTTTTTCAGTTTTTACGTTTGAGAAGAGAAAAAGCACCTTGTCAGTTTGCCAACAGGCAAGCGATGATCTTTCTACAGTCGAGTAAACTCAGACAGATCGCGTGACTCCAAAGAACATGAGAGAAGAGAAATTGATTTTGCAAATAGACCCTCTCACGGTTTTCGACGCCATCTTGACGACTAGGCATACTTGTAAGAAATTACAGTGTTTGTATGAGAATCTAATGTAGAATAATTTCCGTAAAACGGCTGTTCTGATAAAAATATAATTGTAAACTAGAGCTACAAAGCAAAGGATTGCGCTAAGAAATTTTGGGGGCGTACCTGTGCTTAAATTTCTCCAGAGGCTTGCTTCAAATTTTCCATATAATTATTTGTCTGTAATTTTCCCGGGACTTTGTTACAGAGAAATGTAAAGAAAATTTGAAAAAGGGGCTCTAGATCTTCTAGCGCATGTAAGGCCTTAAATTTTTTTCAGTAGAATCCTTAGGAGTGAAGGTTTAGTTTACAATTGACATCTTTTTCAGAACGGCCGTTCTACGGAAATTACATTAGATTCTCATACTAATCATAACTATAACAAAATTCTTAAATCTGATTGGCTATCAACTGCCCTGATTTCAGCCTTAATAGGACAGTTAAATAGGACAGTATGCGTCATGCCTAAGTAATTGGACAGTACGCGCCATCACGGGCACGCTTAAATGGCTTTTTTTTTCACTGCTAGCAAAAAAATCTTGGAATTTCTTGTGTTTTGATTAAAAAAAGGAGCCTAATATATCACAAATTTTGTTAAAGTTATGATTAATTGGTAACAGAACTTCGTGTCGTCCAATTCGGTCTGTAATCATACTCGTGATTAAACAAATCGGACTCCCACTATGCGGTCGTCCGATTTTGTTAATCACTCGTATTATTACAGACCAAATTGGACTCCACTCAGTCCTGTTACCATTACAAACACTGTAATTTCTCACGCGTTTGCGTACTCGTCAAGATGGTGTCGAAAACCGTGACAAGGCTTATAACAGTAAACTCAGCCACAAGTTGCCACACGTTATCCCAGGAGAGGTACTCCGGATTTCAAGTGACGGGGATGATCGAAGGATATTTTTTGGGGGGTTGAAATTTTCGATTGTGATAAAAATTGGGCAAATATTTTTTTGGGTGGCTTGGTGTACATGCAAGTATGGACTTTTCTAGGTATTTAAACAAACTGAAGATTCTTGGTTGTGCCAGTGTATCCCACTGCAAACACAAACATTGAATTCCTAATTTATTTTTTGTGCTTTATCATTTACTTCTTTCTGGAAAATGTTAAGGACTATCAGGCTCGAAAATTCGGCATGGAATTTTTTTGATGTTGATTTTTTGTCCAGGGATTTTTTTGGGGGGGTTAGTGTTGGAAGCCCTAGGGATTTTTTTGGTTTTTGATTTTTGCCACCATTTGATCATCCCTGTCGCTTGAAATCCGGAGTACCTCCCTGGGCATGTCATACGGCTTCTAAGTTTTAGTGGGCACCTTGTTTATTACGGCCATTTTAATTTGTCCAGGCAAAATAGCCACACATTAAGGTGGCCCCATCATTTATACTGGAGCATTTAGCTGTGACAAACAGGGTTGTCGCTAAGATTTCAAGTTGCCGGGTATTTGTTGTTAGTAGCCGGGGAAGTCGCTAGCAGTCGTGGACCCCCCCGCTCCCAAAGAAGTTTTTGAAGTGCAACTTCTACCGTTTTCAAAAAGGCATTACTGCCCAAAAAAAGCAATCTTCATCAAGAGCAGAGCTATCATTGGCGGTTTTATGATGATCACGTCTTTATTAAAGAAAACTACAACATTCTGAGACACTAGAATATTAAGTTTTTATTTTACGTAAAGGCTCGTTGGGGGGTTTTTTTAGTGGCCGCCAAATGGGAGTACATGTAAGCTCTGGGTCTGAAAAAGAACGAAACAACTTACAGAAATCAAAGGTAAAACTAATATTATTACAGATGAATTAACCCACGGAGGAGTGGAAAGAAGACAAGCGGTCGATGAATGTATGAAAAAGCATCACAAACATGAGACTAATATGGTTTGTTGGAAAATAAAAGTATGATAAGGCGAAAACAAGCATAACGTATGAAAAATCGCCGGATAAAATATGGCAAAACTAAACTGCACAACTGGTAACATTAGTGGTCTCGAATTTAGGAACGAAACATCACTTAACATACGAAGAAACTGACCTACGGAAAAGTGTTTAAAAGACAGGGCTAATACTTTATAAACGTCGCTGAGATGTCGAAACGAGACTTCTCTTTTATATATAACTTCTTGAAAGTAGAACTGAGAGGATGTGACCTGCCGACAATGATCAAACATTTCCCATTGACCATGCATTATTTTATATACTCGATACCAAAAGGTTAATGTAGATCTGGTCACTGACTAACAGTTTATTAAACATAGCAATCAGTCAGTCTTCATCTTCAAAGCCTTCGTCACAATCCTCATCATCATCAACATAAGCATCAGGGAAATTTAACGCTTGGATGAAGCCTCAACTTCTTCTGCGATGTCAACAGAGATCTACTCAGATCTTTCATCGTGAACAAAGAGTGCAGATTCCTTTGCCGCTTCTTCGACATGTTCAAAAACAAAGCCGACACAATGGCTGAAACTGACATTTCGCGAACGGAGAGTTCTCGCGCGTGTGTACTAGTACCAAATCTAAGTAAGATTTCTTTCTTCGACATTTCTTAGTTTTCGCCCGCGAGTTTTCCAAAATCACTTAAACCTGCTGAAGATGAAACTTGCATTAATTTAATATGATGCATAGTCTTTGTGTGTTTCAAAGGTGTGCTATAATTCAATGCTTATGTCCTTTTTAAAGTAGAATTTTCAGGTGCTCTTTTGGTTTAATTTAACGACGAAAGTAGCTGGGGACCATGCTCTGAGTAGCCGGGGGAAATCCCCAGCCCCCGGCCCTTAGTGACAACCCTGGACAAATTTTCTGTCAACTTTTTCCTTTTTAACGTGATGGCTGTGAAACTTTGCAAAGAACAACAAATATGAATCGGCAATAGTACAAAATATTCCAATTTCATTGATGGAAAATATTTCTTGAGAAATTAGCACTTAAAAGGACCCTACTGTTCAAAGAAAATCGCATCTAGTAACAAATTTTTTTGATATTTTTTACCTAAATTTCTGGTATTGACTTTTATTGATACAATAAATATGCTGGAGAAATTACAGAAAAATAGTTGGAGCAAGAAGTCCGTAACTAAAATTCGCTCAAAATTCAGCTGTGGAATTGTTTTGGAATGTGTGGTTCCAGAAAATATCCAGACCCCCACCATGGAGGGAATTGGAAATTCCAGAGGGGTGGGGGGGTCAGAGCGCCAGGAAATTCCAGAAGGGAGGGCTGTTGGACCATAAAATCACTTTCCAGGGGGTCAATATCATTTCGTTTTCGACCTGAGTTGAACATTGCTTCTTACCGACCTGGTAGATCATTTTTAGGACATAAATAACTTGAAATGTATCACTTAAGATTGTTGCTTTGATTTTAACCAGGTTTCCTTTCTTCCAAAAGCATTTTGGATGTAATTTCAAAGGAATTAGACCGACTACAACTCGTTTTATCGCTATTTTATCGCATGCTCGTGTATTCGGCCGCCATTACTCGTTACCAGTCTCCCTCAAAATATCAACGCGTGCAACACATAACGTTGTGTCAGTCGATCAATCAGTAGAGTGGCAATTTTGCCTCACGAAGTACAAGCTATACATTGTAACCATTTTAAAATGTAGAGTTTTTATTCTCCTTTTCGTTTTCCCTTAATTTTGTGGTTGAAGGTGTGGCATGTTTATGATCGAATTCTCGCTGAAATGGTGTCGATTTCACCAAACATTTATACGGCCATCGGGCATCATGTCACATCAGTCGATCGAAAAACAGTAAAGTGAACTTGGTTTCCCTTCAAGATGCAGGGGGTATTCATTGTTATCATTTCAGAATTCAGAGTTTTTATTCTTCTCTTTGTTTTGCATTAATTTGGTGGTGGTAAGTTTGACTTGTTCTGCATTCCCGCACGAAATGGCGTTAATTCTATCAACATTACGCCCATAAAGACGAATAACAAATCGTAAGCTTGTCCTGATTAAGGTAAATTCAAATATAACGGACTTATTAACTTTCTCTGTTTCATTTAAAGTAAGAGATGAACAAAAATTGCGGATCAGGTTACTTTGTGGTGGTGTGGTGTGTTTTAATGTTGCGAGATCACTCAAATAAATGGAAACAGAAGGATACAAGCTTCTGATGGAAACCGTTGCGTACTAACCATAAATGGCCTCATTCTTCTAATTTAATTGTCTTTCTTCGTGAAAATGAACTTTTCCAGAGGGGTTGGGGGGTCTTTGTCACACTTGTGGAAATTCCGAGGGGGTGGGGGGTCATCTGATCCCTGCAAAAATGGAAAATCCCGGGAGGTGGGGGGGTCCTAAGTAAAATTCTCTCCGTGGTGGGGGTCTGGATATTTTCTGGAACTACACAATTTCAAAAATAAATTACTATCATGTAGAAGGAGCCACCAGTTTGAATCTTCGCAACTCTATTTGCAACGTGTGATATTTCCGACTTCCAATTTAGGTTTTCATTCAAAATTACGCCTAGAAAATGTGTCTCCTTTACTTTAACAATATTTTGATTATCTATACTTATTTGAATATTACAAATTGAATGCTTTTATCTTGGTTTAAAGACCATAAATTTAGTCTTTTTAAGATTTAGAGAAAGCTTGTTTGCTTTAAACCAGATTGACATCTCCAAGTTTAACATATCTGAAAGATACTTCAGATCTTTATGTGGCATGAATACATTGGTATCGTCAGCAAACAATATCAGATCTAATAGATTAGAAGCATTGTTGATGTCGTTAATGTACAGTAAGAAAAATAGAGGTTCGAGGATAGAACCCTGAGGGACCCCACACGAGATTTCATTTCTTAATGAATGGCGGCCATTATATTCAACATATTGCTTTCTGTTTGAAAAGTAACTTCTTATCCAGTCCAGCGCTAAGCCACGAATACCGTAATGTTAGAGTTTTAAAAAGGATGGCATGATTTACAGTGTTGAAGGCTTTTGAGAGGTTAAGAAAAATACCTATGAAAAATTTACCTCAGTCAAAGACCATGGAGATGTTATCATGCAAGTCAATTAGCATGAGTGCTGTGGAATGATTTTTCCTGAAGCCGTATTGGTTACTACAGAGGATGTTGAAATTCATCAGATATTGCATTAAACGATTGTAGATAACTCTTTCAAAGAATTTTGAAGCTCAGATAAAACTGTCCAGCACGGTTGTTTATGACCAGACAATGAGAATGAGCGGCAGCTCTGCGAGGAATTCACACCTCAGTCAGGGGGGACAAATGACAATGGTGCCCCTGTATGTATGGCATGTTTTACTGCAGGGCAAAACACGATAATCAAGAAAAAACTGCCCATTCATTGAAGGAAGGAGTGACAAAAATTTCAGAGTTGTAAAT
The DNA here is from genome assembly GCA_022179025.1 of Porites australiensis. Lineage (NCBI taxonomy): Eukaryota > Metazoa > Cnidaria > Anthozoa > Scleractinia > Poritidae > Porites > Porites australiensis. Next base: position 21,978 of record BOPM01001145.1, read on the forward strand.
TTATTCACAGGCAGTATTTTTACAATAATTTTATTTTGCACTGTGATGTAATTCAGTTCACAGGCATGGGCATCATTGTCGTTCATCCCCCCTGGGTAAGGTGCAAATTCTTTGCAGAACTGCCACTCGTGCTCATTTTGTAGTCATAAACAAAGATGCTGGATAGTTCTATCTGAGCTCTGATACGAGGTAGCATCCAATCTCAATACCTTTTTCCTGAGTTGGAAGCAACGAACAGAATCAAAATGTGTGCAGCAGGAGTTTGATCCAAAACTGCCAAGGGATATTTTAAAAATGTCGAGGAACAAGTTATTCTACTTCAGAGGAAAGTTTGGAGCAATTTATAGTGCTTCTAAAACTAAAAAGTACCTTTTAAAGAATAGCACGATAGGCAATTGGCTTTTCTTTTAAGAATAAGCAAACACTGAATTTACTTGTCCCGAAAATTCAAAGTGTCTCCTTCTACCTGATAGTAATTTATTTTTGAAATTCCAAAACAATTTCACAGCTGAATTTTGAGTGTCTTTTAGTTATGGACTTCTGCTCTAATGATTTTTCTGAAATTCCTCTGGCATATTTATTATATCAATAAAAGCTGATACCAGAAATTTCAGTAAAAAGTATCAGAAAAATTTTTAACCAGATGCCATTTTCTTTGAACAGTAGGGTCCTTTTAATTGCTAATTTAGCAAAATATATTTACCATCAATGAAATCGGAATATTTCGTACTATTGCAGAATGATATCTGTTGTTCTTTGCAAAGTTTCTCAGCCATCGCATCAAAAACGAAAGAGTTATGACGAAAACTTCGTCATAGCTAAATGCGCCTGTATTAATGACAGAGCCACCTTAACTGGGAGAGATTTAGAATCACTTTCTGCAAATGACAGACGTCAGACTCAGGTTGTAAATGTCTCAAATCAGGAAATAAGCAGATAAAAGCAAAGTAATTGCGAGCGACAAGAGGAGCCCACAATCCTAATCTCCAGGTTGTTATTACGCATGCGTCACATGGATGTAGCCAGCATTCGTTTGGACTTCCCACTAAGAATGTATGGAATGCACAGGACGCACTTTAATCACATGCATTTGGACATTCTACCACTCGTAATCTGATCACGCATGTGTTGACACTCTGTCGTGAAACTTATGCAAAGCACAGCGCTATATAGCAAAAGCACTTTGACCTTCAATTGTTGTCACCCGGCACTCCATAACCTTTGGTTATTACTAGTTGTTTAGGACATGAAACTGATGTGAAACTTCTTTTTTTGTGGAGAACAATAAACAGTAAACAACAAGAAACTGAGAAACTTGGTCATGTGTTCAAATTGACGCTTGGCAAATACAGTAAACATTATTCTATATCTCTCTATTTCTCAAAAAGGCTATGTTAATGCATCCATTGGCTCCATTATAAAATTCCAACATGAACACATTTGGGTGATTTTCCAGCTCATTCAAGGACTCACAGGATTCATTGAAAAATAATGAACAAACAAAGTTATAAACAAAGGAACCAGCTAACCCTAAACCATGAGGGCTGTGGTATTTATATGCTGTAGGGATCCAAATGAAATGAGAGTATGTATAAAGAGTTGGAACATTACTACTGTAAAATTATTCATCTGCAAATATTTCACCTCATTATTATGGCCAGTGATGGGCAATGTGCATTTCAAAGGATGGTTATCAGCTTTATTAGAGCTCGCGTAGACAACTTTTGCACCTGATTTTCTGTAGGGGAAGAAATATTTAAAATCACATCTGAATGAGCACAAGTTAGTCAAATAAACAGGCCTAAAAGAAAGGCATATTCTGCCCCAGAAAATTTTGTAATTGCAAAGTGCAATTTTCAGCGTTCTGGGGACTAAATTTGAGGTCAAAAGAGCGTGTTCAGTGTGCAGAGAGAGTAGTGTCCGATAGCCCCGGGCTAGTGGATTTTGCTATCGGGCTTCCGAATTCTCTTTTTAACTACCCCAACAGGCAAGTGATGTTTTTTGAGGAATTCAAATAACAGAAGAACTGTGATATCAACTCTGCTTATCACAAAGCTTTTGGAGCTAGTTGAAATGACGTCTGGGCTAGTAAATGCTAGCTTCAGCTTGCCCGAATGACAAGTGTAAAAATGATTTTCTTTGCACCCTGGTGCTTTTCATTTAAGAAATTGTAGCTTTCAGTAATTGTCAGTCACAGTCAATTCCTGCAAGGAGTGAAACACATCATAATTACATTTTCATGCAGATTTTATAATATGTTTTTTGTTTACAACATTATTGAAACTAGTTGCTTCTTCGTTCTAGAAAAAAAACATAAGCGACCCATTTTGTCGGCCGTTGGTGCTTATTGAAACCCCTGGGTCCCCCCTCTCTTTTAAGACCCCCCCCCCCATCTCCTCAACCTTATTATTCTTCATTAATAAATGATAGACTGTATAAATCAATCACAACTATAAAACTTCATTTGGACTGATCCAGCATGGTTTATTCTTGTGTTGGAAGTGCGGATTTATTTTTTATGCTTGGCTGCATCAGCTCCAACTTGCATTGTTGTACTTAAGCTTTTCCACTTTGATTTCTATTTCTTTATGGAGAGCTGATTAATGACCATCTTGGATAAATATTGAATAAGCCCATCCCCACTTAAATGTGTTTGCAATAAATAAGCCCCCTGGGGATTAATTGATTTACGGTAAACATTATTCATTATTAGGGACTTGTCAGAAATTAGCAGGGGGGGGTGGGAATTTTAAGTTTGGGTTCGGAAATGAGGTGACCCATCCCTGCAATGGGAGTGAAATTTGCTAATCCTCCCCTAATCCTGCCCAAGAGCGGTGCTTGTTTAATATTATGGGCTAGGGTGGGCAACTTTTTGGGGGATCAGGCTGCCAGGGTGTCACATATACAAATGAAATACATATACAAAATGTTGATTTTTTTTCCTTAATCCTGGAGATAGTCACATTTGCAACTAGCCCACCAATAAAATGCATTTGAAATAACCCCTGGGGGGTTAGTAGATTTATGGTAAACATTGATTCAATAGGAAAAACTGTTTGAATGCAGACGTCTATGCAACGCATAAATAAAACTGACGGGTTCCTCTTGCCAGATCTCTAATTAAAGAGATGCTGTAGCCAGACGTCACTTGATGCGTGAAATGAAACAAAACTGAATGCAAGACTGGCACTATATTATAGGCCTATAATAAATCAGCCAGCCTTGCATTCAGTTTTGTTAATTCAGTATAATGCCTTTCACTGAGTGTTTACAACAATGGTTGGTACAATCAAGTGTACCATAGGCCCATTACACACTTTAAACTTTTGTTTTGGTTTGCATGTTTATTCTCTCATTATTATCATCATTGAAGGGGATGCTTACAGTGTATTCAAGAAAAGCGCTTGTTTGTTATTATGGCCCATGAGGTGGGCACCTTTTTGGGGAGGCCACTGAGGTGTTACAAATAGAAATGATTGTTTTTTCTTTTCTTAATCCTGGAGATGGTCAAAATTGCAAAGCCCACCAATCAAATGCCCTGCTACAGTACATTTATGTCTTGGCTGGGCATAGGGGATACCTACATTGACTTGTGTACGACTTGCAGTACCATCAGCCAGGCAGCACAACAGCGCCAGTTCTAAAGCAATAATAATTTATTATTATATGTAACTGGAAGAACTGTTCTTTGTCTTGATTCATTGCCCTTTATTTCATTATTAAGGTTACTGCTACCAATCAGTTCAAATTTCAAGATGTGTGGGTTTCAGAGGTCAAGGATTCATCTACCAAGCTTTGGTAAGGCTTTTTTATATTATTCATTTGTTGTTATCAGAATTTCATAACTACATGTTTATAATAAAATCCCCCCTGCGGGTAGGGGAGGAGACACTGAAGGGAAGTACTGCCAAGGCCTTAAACCTTGATAATCCTATTAATTAATACAAAAACAGTTCATTCCTGCCTGCCCAACCCCATGGGGGTACACCTTTACATGTACACTTGAGTATCATCCAGACAGTGGGGTCTAGGACTCCCCCCCTTCTGCCATTATATTCCATGGATAATACTGTATTTATCCCAGGGGTATACTGACTGAAGAAATACTCTTCTCAAACTCATTAGTAATTCATAGAGAAAATTCAAAGGAAATTAATGTTTAACGAGTGTTTGGATATCGGATGAAAAACTGCTCATTTTTGCATCCTTAATTTCTCCTTCAAAAATGATTTTGTTTGAGAACAAATATCAAACATTCGACACAGTGTTTCATCACCAGACCAGATGAAACACCTCGAAGTTCGTCAAAAATACTCCGCTACATGTCGTATTTTCAACCCTCTTCTCGGTGTTTCATCTGGTGATGAAACACTGCATCTCATGTTTGTTATATTACATGAAAAATAGCGTTAATGCAAAAGATGTTAGTAAAGTTTGAGTCCAGGGGTGCCTTTTTATTCAACCCAAATTCCGGAAACTTTGGTTAGAAAACAAATGGAACAGACCATTTTGGTTCGGTTTGGCCAGAATATTTGACAACACCTTTGAAGGTGGTCCACTTTGGACTGTCCCACTGGTATGCCCGAAATGACCCTTTCCATTTGACATAATTGTTTTCCCTGCTACTGCTCATCTGTACCCTGCTTACAAGTACCTACCCAAACACACAGTGGCTTGGGTTTGCAGGGTTCTATCTAGGATTTATCGTTTGGGGGAGAAGTCCAGAGTGGCCGAAGGCCACGAGCTTCCTAGGGGGGTCCGGGTGCATGCTCCCCCGGAAATATTTTGAAATGAATATGCGCTGAGATGCAATCTGGTGCATTTTGAGACCCAATTTTTGAGAAATGTTACAGTGGTATTTATTTTATTTTTTAGTTGTAATCACATTCTGACAATGTTACACTTAGCTCTGATATTTTTTGGGGGGAAGCTTCTACCCCTCAAATACCCTAGATAGAACCCTGGTTTGAAGTCTGTACAACTGGAATGTAGTTAGTGTGCCATTGGGTGTGTGGAATTTCCAAAATTTCAAACAATAATTTTTGTTGAATGGAACGCACCATAAAGCTAGATGTGGTTGGTGTTCATCTGCTGTGTCTTGGGTTGACAAGAGGTTTTAATAATTAAATAATTGGAAAAACATACCGTTAAAAGCATTATACTGTGTCTTTGGAGTACAAGGTTACACCCAAAGTATGACGTATCCAGGGCTGTTATTAAGATCAAGGTGTGGGCCTGGGATTTCCCCTGGCTACCCTAAACATTGCGTCTCGCTACTTTTGTAGGAAAATGGATTGAAGAAAAATAGAAGCAAAAGAAAGCTCCAGCTGTTTGATTCCCTGCCTACTTGTTGTTGTACCCAGCAACTTGAAATCTTGGTGACAGCCCTGTTTATCACTACATTTTTTTATCTTTATTATATAATAAAAACACTAATGAATTAATTAATTAAACACCAATGAAATACCAGGTGAGCTTTTCATGACTAACTTGTTATTTTCACATACACATAGAAAGATCAGCATTGTTATCGTTACATAAGAAATCGCACCTTGTACGGTGGTGCCTCTGACAGCAGTGCCTTTGTCAAAGTAATTTTGATGCAACTTCAAAATGGCAGACGATTTACCTAACTGGGAATTATTTAAATATTATTGGATGTTGACATGCTTACTGCTCAACCAGAAAACTTCTCTCAGAGGAATCTTATCAAGCGTTGACTGTTTGTCTTACAAGGTGTGAATATGGGAAAAGGCTATTCATTGATCCGGAATTTCTGAGATTAAGACACACATTGAAAGCAAAGTAAAAAGAACTGAAAAAACAAGGTGCTCACTTGTGAAATATTTTTTCAACACTCAAAGAGAAATTTTGTATCTCCGCACTGCCATGTAATAATAATTATGCTCTATATATCTTATACCTCATATGGCTTGTATTTTTGGGGGGTTTTAATTTTTGTGGTTTCTTTCCACTGTACATAAACAGTTGCAACCTAAGAACACATCCTGCAAAATGACTTCCACAACTCTAATAACTTAGAAAGACAACTTACATGGAGTTTTAAATTGTGTTGTAGGTAAAAATTCAGGTTAATCCTGTATTCAACCTTCTTTGATTCAGAATTTCCTCTGTTTTTTAGCCTTTATCTTTCATAGGAGACAAAAAAGAAATTTTGGTTTAACCTGAGAACAAATTTTACCTACATTGTTTTCAGTGTTGGCCTCGCTCTCTATGAGTTCTATGTAGCTAAAGTGGATAGAGTGCTCACCCGGTGTATTCAAATACTGTCGGGGTCTCAGATTTTTTTTTGTCCCACGCTCGTGACGTGCTGATCATTTCATTTTCACAGTGTTTTCACATATTGGTTTGCCTATATTTGTGACTCAATTTATAAAGGAATGTTTGAATGGTTAAGAAATAAATTCCCACATGGACAAACCAAGTTGACTGATCCCGAAAAATAATTTTTTCCTGCAAAATACAAAAAATCACCTATCTGTAAAATCAGACTCTCACAAAAATAAAGTGTGAAATGGTACTGATGACAACATTGCACCATTATTAAAGGTACCTTCTTTTTCTGCTCCTATTGTAGTGTTCATTGCAAAGTTTGAGTCCAGGGGTGCCTTTTTATTCAACCCAAATTCCAGAAATTTTGGTTAGAAAGCAAATGGAACAGACCATTTTTGTTCAATTTGGCCAGAATATTTGACAACACCTTTCAAGGTGGTCCACTCTGGGCTGTCCTATTGGTATGACTGAAATTACCCTTTCCATTTGACATAATTATTGTTGTCCCTGCTCCTACTCATCTGTATCCTTCTTACAAGCACCTACCCAAACACACACTGGCTTGAGTCAGGTCTGTACAACTGGAATGTATTGTACCATTGAGTGTGTGGAATTTCCAAAATTTCAAACAAGAATTTTTGTTGAACGGAACGTACCATAAAGCTAGATGTGGTTGGCCTTCATCTGCTGTGTCTTGGGTTGACAAGAGATTTTAATAAAAATAATTTGAAAAACGTACCGTTAAAAGCATTATACTGTGTCTTTGTAATACAAGGTTACACCCAAAGTACAACGTACATATCCAGGGCTGTCATTAAGGTCATTCCCCTGAATTGCATTGCGCACCTGTACTGCGCATAGGATTGCAACACCAGTCACGCAATCTTTCAAGATGGCTACCGTCGGCGTCGCGTCGGCACCAAGTCGAGAGATAAAAAAGGTTTTTTTCTAAGTTCAAAAGAAAAGGGAAGACGAGAGAAGTTAAAAAATATTTGGACAAGGAAGTGTTGTAATGTGAAAGGTGATGGAGGCGTTAGCACAAAAAAGAAATGCATCGAAGACGGCAGCTGCAACTTTCGAGGCAGACGAGTAA
>BOPM01001145.1:80293-85293 GCA_022179025.1 Porites australiensis
TCTAGCTGTATTACCGATAGGCAGCACAGAGGCGGAGAGGTCGTTCTCTTGTGTGAGAAGAATCCACACCTGGTTAAGGAGCAGGATGACCACCGACAGGCTGTCGGATCTAGCCGTGATTGCCATGCATTGCCACAGTATCCATATCGATCGGGACAAAGTATACAACAAGTACATGGCAATCCACCCAAGGCGCATGATGTCAGCTTCTCTGCTCCATGATTGAATTGGTCCAATGAAACACTAGTACTGTAGCACTAGTAACATTACAGTTGTACAACATCTGGACTGTATTTGGAAATTAAAAAACCCGGCGTAAACAAGTACAAGTAAAATTGTTTCCTATTTTTTTAGTCAGGGCATTTTCTCTACCACCCCTCAATAAATATGGTCTGCCATCCACCCCCCCTTTTGAAATCCTGGATCCGCCCCTGAGGCCTCTCCGTTGTTTTTACGCTCAAGAAGAAAACTGCAACTCATGAGCTTTCTATTAGTCCCTAAGACATCTGCAAACAATGATCTTTCTGTAGCCGCGTACACGAAGACAGATCGCGTGACTCTAAAAGAGTCTATTGAAATGCGTTGTAAATTACTTCAGAAGTAGCCAGACGTAAAACAGCTTCTATCGTAGGCTTTGCAGGCACCTTATTTCTAGCGGTCATTTTGATTTCTCCCCTCGAAATGGCTAGAAATTTAAGAAATTTACAATCAAGTTTACGGCAGATGAAAGACGTCAGACTCAGGTTGTGAGTTTTTCATAATAGGGAATGAGCAGATAAAAACTTTGTTGTTTAGGATTACAGTCAGCTCTCTTGTAACTTACATGTACACCTCACTATAACGGACACCTAGAGTTGGTATCTGCCTTTCTTTATCGGTCAGTGTAAAACACAGACTGCGGACTATCAATTTCACCATGCAATTGAAAACATGACAACAATAATCGAAATAATCCCATTGTTTTCTAACCTTAAAAACAATTTGAGTGAGTGAGTAGCTTTATTTAATCAGGGTAGCCCGTTCAGCAACGAGGCTGGTATCCATAGGAGCCCTGAGAAATAAGTATACTATTGAAAAATTCCTAAGGTATATACATGATTAAAATAAACAATAACACTGTGAAACATCTAGCTTGGTCACAAAAATGTGTGGTAAGAGATAAGAAATTAAAATTGTGAGGTAAAATACTTGGTCAGCATCTTTTTAAAACTATTTACAGATGTGGCACTTTTAACATAATTGGGTAAAGAATTGAAATAAATGGCCCCTGCATACTTAAAAGTTCTTTTGCCCATGTTACATTTAGGCTTTGGTGGGTGCAGGTCGTTGCTTCTCCTAGTTGCATGATCATGCAAATCTGCATTCCTTGTAAAATATTGCATAAGATACTTGGGTACCAGATTATTTAAACACTTAAAAACTAGAATGCATTTATGCATTTTTCTTCTGGAAGCTAGATTTAACCAGTTTAGCACACAGAAAGTGTCATTTGAGGTGTTCTTTTGTAATATAGTTTGAGCTGCACAGTCTTGTAGGCAGGGGAACTCTTTGCAACACCCCTCTGAGATTTTTCCCCACGCAACATCAGCATAGTCAAATGATGGCTGCAAGAGTGAAGTGTATATCTGTTTAGAGACTTCCAGTGTGAGGCATGATCGTATACGAGACCAAAGTCCTAGCCTCCTACTGACTTTGCTGCTTACACACTCGATGTGATCTTTTCAAGAAAAGTTCTCATCTAAAACAACACCAATAAATAGCCAAATTTAGCTACTCTTTCTGAAGTCTTTTCGTATAACTGGATACACAAATTTAGTGATTTGGCAAGATTCTGCCAACTTCCAAAGAGCATTGATATTTTGTTTAACTCTGATTATGGATAAGCCCGCTACTTTCCCGCTACTTTCCATCCATTGGGATCAAAATGGACCAATAATAAATTTAGATGCTGGAAGATTCTTATTCCAACAAATTATTCCAAAAATGTATATTACAGTGGAACCTCTATAACAAAGTCCTTTGTCTAAGGAACTGTTTTTTTTTTACTCCAGCAATAGTAAAATACATGTATAAGGCAATATGAAAAAGAACCTTGTTATAACAAACATATTTTGCTAGCCCCTTGGCCCTTCGTAAATCGAGGTTCCACTGTACTTAATTTTATTTATATATTTATTTTTCAAAAAGTGGGGGGGCCCTGGCCCCCCCAGCCCCTCCCCCTGCGCACCGGCCCTGAAAGAGGTGTTACTCATGCCTCCTTCCACTTGGCTTGAATAAGTCCTGTTGAAATAGTAAGGTTAACCAGATACATGATTGGTTTAACAATAACTGGTCAGCTGCATCCTTCAAAAGTCTTGCAGTGATACCATCAGGACCCGAGACTTTAGTCACCTTGAGTTTAGACAGCTCCTTCAAAACAAAGTTAGTTGACACCTTTTGAAGAAAAAAGTTTTGCACAACTCTAGGAATTAAAATATCGGGCGGCCTGGTCTTTCTTTGCTAATGACCACATAGTTTCTCAGCAACTAAAGTGAAAAACTTATTGAAGCTACTAGCCGTTAAATTTTCAGATCAGAGGCTGCGGTATTCACAGTTTTGTGTTGCTTCTTGTTTGCTAAAAGCTTGGTCAGAGTTTTCCACAATTTACGCGAATTTTGTTTTTCGTGTGGCTGAGTTGGATAATAACTGACTTTTTCCTTACGAAGTTTCATCAACACAACCAGGGTTCTTATTAATTTTTTTTCTTTTTTTAATTTTTATTGTTTTTACAAACATAATGCTGACTTACTTACATAGTACTTACTTAGTTACGTAAAGCTTTAATACCTACTTACATATAACTTGCTAAGTTAAATACTACTTACTTACATAATATAAACTTACAAGATAATGCTTACACAACAGGAGCCGATGAGTTGGAGTCTGTTACAAAATAATGAAAAAAGAATTCTAATACAACTAATTACTAACTTACTATCTATTAACAAAGAGTAAATACGCTAAAAGCGACAAAAAATAGATAAATAAATAAATAAATAACAAACAAACAAACAAAACAAAAAAGCCAAAAAACAAGGGAAATTAGCCAGAATCAAGAAAATTATTTTTATAGCTTGACTTGCACCTTAGCTTTGCTAGTTTCAATTTGTATTTTATTGTTAAGGATAGACAAAAAAGCGTCGAAAAAATAATCTTCCTCATTTTTAGACGCGGTGTAAATATAGCATTTTGCAATTATCAAGCAGAGGTTTAAACCAAGACACTGAGGCAGGGTGTCTGTAATGCCATAAACAGGGCTTCTGATATTTCGCGGGAAAAAAAGCAAAATTTCGCGGGATTTTCAGGGCGAAATTCGCGGAAAAATCGGCTAATTTCACGGGATTTTCGCGGGAAAAAAGTCAAAATTCGCGGGAAAAACAGGCGATTTCCGGGATTTTCCCGGGAAAAAAGTCAAAATTTGTGGAGAAATCGGCCGATTTTGTGGGATTTTCACTGGAGAAAAGTCAAAATTCGCAGAAAAATTGGCCGACTTCGCGGGATTTTAGCGGAAAAAAGTCAAATTTTGAAGGATTTTCAAGGGCAAATTGTTAGAAAAATCGACCAATGTCACGGGAAATTTCGGGGGGAAACTTTGCCAAGAAACAATCAGTAAAAAACAGCCGATTTCGCTGGATTTTTGGGGGGAAATTTCGCTAAAATCGATCAATTTTGCGCCAATATGACCAGCGTTGTTTAACGTTTGTTTTAACAGGGATAATCATTTGCTCTTTCAACAACAGTTTGCTCGAGAAATGAGCGAATGCTAAAGCTATCAACATTATGGTTAGTGCCCAGTTTTTCGCAACGTTCATCTAAAAACGCCTGGTAGTTTTGGGACGTTGTTTACTCGTTGCAGTGACAAAGTGTCAAGATAAAGTTGGACGTTTAGGGTGAATAAAACAGGTCTAATATCCAAGATAAGTATTAAATATGTTTTGCCGACATGTATTTGGAAATAGTTCTGGTGGATTTCGCGGTATTTCGCGTTTTTTTGGGAATTTCGCGGGATTTCGCGGAAATACCTGAATTTCGCGGGTCCGCGACCGCGCAAAATATCAGAAGCCCTGCATAAAGTGTTTGTGCTTCAGAAAGCGAGATCTCAATGTTGTTTTTTTCGCGCCACCAAACTGAAAAATGTGTCCAAAACAGCTGAGCATTGGGGCAAGTCACAAATAGGTGTGTGATTGTTTGCTTTTCAGCGCATAAATGACAGCGGTCATGTTCCTTAATTCCGAATTTATATAATGTAGCGTTGGTGGGTAAGATGTGGTGTAAGATCTTGAACTGAAACATTGAGAGTTGTATGTCTTTCGTAGCACTGAAAGGCATCTTGTAAATTTGAGAAATTTGCTGTTCGTTTAAACTAGCTTTTCTCAGTCTTTTTTTGGCGGTGGCAGGAACAAATTTTCTTTCAACAAAAAAGTTGGTAGCAAGTTTAGAAGAAAGCTTCTCAACGGGAATTCTATCCATACTTATGGATTTATTCGAAGGCGGTTGTAATTTACCTTTCATTATTTTAATCCAGTTAGGAGGAATTGCTTTGCATAAACCGTAGTAGGTAAGAAAATTAGTTTTAAGACCAAAATAAGAGCAGAAGTCTTGGTGAGATAGAAAGGTATTGCCGTTGAAGAGATCTCCAATTTTTTCAACACCCGCTACATGCCATGCTTTATAGTATACTGAATAATTGTTGATCCTAATAAAGCGGTTGTTCCATAAGATTTCATTCAGTATTTCTTCTTTTGAGGAGGGAGTGAACGAATTTATGGATTGCCAGGCCAACAAGGCTTTCTCGTAAAAGATCAATGGAATGTGTATGTTAAGATGTTTAAGTTCAAAGTTACATTTAAGGAGAAAGAGACCACCAACTCGCTCTAGCAGGGAAACAGGAATGTGAGTCCAACTCGCGGTGGGATGACAGCTGTCTAGTCTTCTGATCCAAGTTGCTTTGAGAGCATTGT
>BOPM01001145.1:90293-92579 GCA_022179025.1 Porites australiensis
CAAATTTCATGATGTGTGGGTTTCAGAGGTCAAGGATCCATGTACCAAGCTTTGGTAAGTCATTTTGAATTATTTAATAAATTTTGCCACAACCAGAATTTTATTACTGCAGAAAGAATGTTTGGTCTTATGATATTAAAATAAATTCCCTGGGGCAGTGGGTGGTGGGGGAGGGGAGGAACCCTTAAGGGAAGTTTGGGTAGGGGTGTCCTGCCATCCCATTTAAACAAAAAAAAACCTTCTCTTCGCGACCTTGTTGAAATAAGGAATCTCATTTCATGACCCTGATCCATTTCCTAAGACTGACATCATGGGATTAGATTTTTTTTTTAAATTATTGGTATCACGCTTGTAGACTATAGATCACCAAATGTTCAAAAAATTAAACAGTGAAAATGTATAACCTGTTTAAGACTTTAAGACTTACCCCCAAACCCTACCCTGTTCAGCCTACCCTACTCATTTCGGCCAAATGAGGGATATCTACCCTCACCCCTGGGGAAGGTACACCTCAGTATCCTCCAGACAGTGGAGTCCAGGACTCCCCTTATTGTGTCAGCATACCTGTGGGATAAATACTCATTCAAAAAAGCATTAATGCTAAATAAATTTGGGATGCGCCTACTTCATCTATATGTTACATTGTGGCTTTTTATTTTTATTTTTTTTTTAATTTTAGTGGTTTCTTTCAAGATTCACATACTGCTGTAAAGAGTAAATGTGACCCCCCTCCTCACTCCCCCCAGTTATAAACACATTACTGTAAAAATAACCTCCACTGTACAGTAAAAAAGGGGTAAAACCTGTCAGTGAGAATAGGTTTTAACAGTTTTTAACCTATTGTTGTTTGGGTTTAGAGTTCTCTGTTTTAATACCTAGCCCTAATTGATCAGAGGAGACAATGAGATTCTGGTTTACTTTCAGAACAGATTTTACCCGCAACATGTCAAATGTTGGCTTACCTGTATTTTGTTTTGCAGTCAAACCAGGAAAACCGTGAACACCAGGAATATTTCTGGAATGTTATTGTGTTCCAAGAAAATAGCCAATCAGGCATGAGAAAACTAAACTGCAAGCAAGGTCGTTAATTATTTTGTGATTTTGTGACCAGTTCATGTGTCTTGATCTTTGCTGTGACTGGTCATAACACAATAAACATTCCTGAGATATTTCAAGTGTTCACGGTTTTCCCGGTCACACTGTAAAGTCCTCAAATAAAAAATAAGCAGTTTTACAGTCAGATGGAGAAAAACCAGTCCGAACCAATCCTAAAAGTTTGTTCTTGCAAAATATTAATACAAAATAATCGCTGTTCACAAAATTAAACTCCCACAAAAATAACATGTCAAATGGTTGTTGACAATTATATTTCACCATTTCTTTTTTTGTTTGTATTGTAGTGTTGATATCTGCAGTGTTGAAGGATTTTTAGGATTCCTGTGATGTCCAGGCTGATGGAGGTAAGAAAATTGATTGTCTTTTAGTTATAGTATTATAAGTTAGTGAAGGTTGCTTGTTCTTGATACTATTGAACGGTTTCCTGAAAAAAGGTATAATTTGCTTATCAATAAAAAGCAAATTACACCCATTTTTAAGGAAACCCTCCAATTGTATCTTCACTTTTAGAGCTACCTGAAAGAGCCTGAAAGGTTTGAGGTTAATGAGAAAAATGTTTGAGTTGTGGTTCTGAATTTGCTGGTGAAGAGGTAATGATCAGATTGTGTCATAGTCTCTAGATCAGTGAAGTTCTAATTTTAGCCCGGGATACAATGTATCTGTTCCACCACTTGATTTTCTTAGACAAGAAATCATTTCTTACATTATGTACCTAATTCACCCAGATCATTTATTTTGTGTTTAATGGCAACATACAGCTGTACTGCTGGAGGCAATGCTGTGGTAGATAGGGTTAGACACATTATGCTTGAAAATTTGAGCATTACCCTCAAAACAACAGCATTATGCCTGAAATAAATTATGCTCGAAAAGTAGCATTTAATGCTTGAATGATCTTGGCTGTATTTAAAGCCCTTTTCCATCCCTGCAGATATGAATACTTAACAATTAATGAATGAGGCTGAGTATCTTATGAAGAATTATGGAGATCTCGGAGGGTGTTATCTGCCTCGGCATACGGCCTCGACGGATAACGCCCTCCTTGATCTCCGTAATTCTTCATATGATACGAAAGCCGAATTCAATAATTGTTTTATTATTCATTCAAAATAATTCCTACTTTAAAATCATGGCTAAAACATGCTAACCTCCATCGATCCATCGATGTTA
>BOPM01001146.1:0-14045 GCA_022179025.1 Porites australiensis
AGGCCTAAAGATGATTGATCTCTCTCTGCTCTTTCAGCAAATCTCTTAAAAACAACATGAGTAAAAAAGTGTTTGGACACAACTGACAACGGAGAATGGAAACTTCTCTTCGATTTAGAACTTGAAAACTATAGCAGTTGCAATATCAATGTTTTTAACACTGACAAAGGGGTTAGGGTTACGAACCCTTTTCTTAAAGAAATACTGCAATAGTGGGCCAAAACAAACCTTGTGGATCAAGAACAGGCATCATGGTTCAACTCTGTAATAAGGATAGAAAAACAGATTTTTTTTTTTTGAAGCGTGGTTTGAAATAGGTATCTCCATCCCTTTCAACCAGGGATCAACAATCTTCTGACTCGCAAAGGTTTTCATTCCAAACATGACTTAAGTGTACACCCTCTCAGCTTTCACGGTGTATTATCAGCTGTTAAATCCCTTTGCAAAAAAAAAATAACCGACACCGCTGAAAGAGACCATTAGTTTGTAACATTGAGTGAAAAAAAATTTGAAGGAGAAAGGCCGGGTCAATTAATTTACCAAAAAAACTGATCAGTGCCAAAAGTTTAACACCATGTAAAAGACAACAACAATGGCTTAAGACTAACTATTTAAACGGAGAAGAACCCTTTAAGTGGGAACCCGCCTATCTTATGGCACGACAGTGCACAAAAAGCACCAAGATGATCGGGTTATCACTTTAAACTTTTAAATAGAAGCATACCAGGCAATGATTTCTTACTTAAAATAGGACGAAAAGAAAAAGACAACTGTACCCTCTGTAATAATTCCTCAGAGACAGTAAAGCATCCTTTCTGGTCAGGTCGTGTTATATCCTCTTTTTGAAAAAGCGTGACTGATTGGCTACAATACACTCTTCCGATAAACGGCAAATACAGCTTATTGAATATCACTGTATTAGGCTTGAGGCCGGAACCTCATTCTACAGAATACTCGCTTCAATTAAACTACTGTCTCCTGCTATGACGGTTTCATATTTGGCCAGCCAAACTAAATGAGACATTGCCAATTTTTTGCATATTTTCTATGCCTGGTTAATACAAGATGTATAACAGAGAAAAAAAGCAGGGGACAACAACAAAAAATTTTCTTGCTGATAGCTCTCATTATAGCTCTTCTTAGTTCCCTTTCTCCTGACAGACAAATACTGAAAAATATGTTGAAAAATTCATATATCTGTATCTGTTCATTTTATATGTGTATATAAATAGCTATAACTGTTTAAGTTATCAATCAAAGTTCGTTCTTTACTCCATTACGTATTTAAGTAGTCGAACTGTGCTTACTTTTTACTTTCTGTTGTTGTAATTTTTGTTGTAGTTTATCAATAAATAATTGAAATAATAATGAAGAATAAAGTTGATTATTTTAACTGCGTATTCCATGACAAGAAGGAACTGTGAAAACAACCTCATCCTTATTTATTTTAGTTGTTGTCGTTGATGCTTGTTGACGGTAGTGTTGACTTCTGTATAAAAGAGAACGGTCCAGTTAAATCCAGTTGTAAAATGAATTGCCTTATGCAACCAACCACAACTCAATCCCGCAACCTAGACAACAATTTCCGATTGTTTCTCCGATGTTGTCTTTTCTAGGGGTCATTGGGAGGAGGTACTGGGAGAACGTAGAAAAGTTGACACTTTAGCGATTAGACTGGTATCATTTTCTTCCCTATAATTAAATAAAGGTATGAGTTATGGCGTATTGTCAAACCATTGGCGCGCTTGTCTTTTTCTTAAGGAAACAAAAACTACGAGAGGGCCTTATCATGCTTGGCGTGCGCTTTAAGGTCAGAAATACATAAGTTATTTTCCCCATTTGGAAAAGATATAACTTCACATACATGTTAACGAAAAAAGTAGCAGCTCAGGCATGAACTGATTTTAATTACTTATGGATCCGTTATTGACACTGCGCTAAAAGACCTTGAAATACTAAAGCACATTAGAACATTTCCTATTTTATTGCAAAAAGGTCAACAGTTTATGGAATAAGCTAAGTGCCCTTCTTTAGACAACAAAAAAAGAGTTATCACTAAAAACGTTTACTAACTTCGATTTGGCCATTTTTGCTCAGATAATGATGACAGTATTCAAGTTAATTATAGCGGAGCTTCCAGGTGCGAGGGTGGATCTTCATACTTAAGAGAAAATGGTAAACTATCCATCCGAGAAAATTTGGTTATGACGTCACCGTACGTCCGTACGGACTCTCCGGGTAGGGGTAGGTAGAAACGAATTCCTCCCATGTTCCCTAGAGAGTTCTAGCCCCTATTGTTTCAAAAGGCTTTAGAAATGATTGAAAAATCTGGGTCTATCTACTGAGCCAATGTTTGGTGCCTTTTAGCGGCCGATCATTTGACTTTTGAGGAGGTTATGGGTGATTTCAGAAAAAATATCCTGTAGACTGAATTCGAGGGGGAAAAGCTTGCAAGGATATACCTGAGAAAAACAATACGGCTGCCTCGCAAAACAATTCCCTCATGACGTGTATTATGCTGAAAAAATCTTACACCGTTATATGTCAGCGAAAAAATTTCCAACTCCAGAGGTTTGGGGAAAAAATTCTTGCCCACACTAAATCTCCCATATCCCCCTCTCCCACAAAAGTCAAATGGGCAACCCCATAGGGGGTGGGGAAGAAGCCGGCGAATTTGACACCTTAGTAGATGTCATGTGGTGGTTTTCAAGACTAAGGTTTTGCATTTCAAGACTGAAAATACGCCGATAAAAGACACAAGTGGAAAGAAAAAGTTCAAAAGAATGCTCAGATTCCTTTTTGTGGACAAACGAGAGCTTTTCGCTATGAAATTGTCTTTCGAGTAATTCAACCTTGTTTCTTTTCTTAAGGTGTTTCGATACAGTTTTTCAGAGACCATACCGATATTTTTCAATCGCCTTAAAAGTGGTTTTTTCCTTGTCTGATCGCTAAAAAATTTTCACCAGTCATTGGCTATGGATCGAAATTTGTGAAATGTAATTTTAAGTAAAATCGATATTACTATGACAACAATATACAAAAAACTTTGAAATTGGTAAGAGCCGAATTTTGTGTGATCTAGACCACAGGCGGCCCAAACTCACGTTGTGAGAAAAGGTTGTAATTTACATAACAGAGGTGACGCGCCGGTGTCGCGTTACAGGCGACCGTTGAAAATATAAGAGACTTTGTATGAGAAATATATTACTGAGATCTGCGAACGCTGAATAACGCTAAACCTTACTTTTTCTTAAATGAAATGAATAAAAAAGTCTTACCTGTATTCTATTCGCCTGCGTTTTGGTGTCTGTTTGTCGTTTTACTGTTTTTTTTGGCTTTATTGCGCAACCGCTGTTACTCCTTTCATATAACGAAGTGAAGGCTGGTCACTTCGATCTGGCAGGGTCCTGGACCAGTCGCAACAAAAATGCCGTTTTTTTCGCCGAAATTCAAATCCGCTGCAAATTTTTCAGCAGACCAACACCAGAGCTTTCCCCAAGGAAGTCTGCTTCACACAGGTTTGAATATATGTTTAAAAGTAGAAGCGACTGTCGAGCTTGGGCATAGAGTGAAATCTCAATGTTTTCGACACTTGAATATCCCTATGAATATCCACACAAATTATCAACAAAACCTCACCAGAGTATTTAGTGTTTGTTCAGAAATGCTAAGCGATTCTAAATAAAGGTTTCGTGTTGTTGTGGACAAATTTTCCACATAGCGCAAGCGTCATATTACTCCCTTGGCGTGGTGGGGCGAGGAGCCTAGTTAACGGGTCATTTCTGCCCTTGCACCCGTCGCGTAAGTGCTAATTGTCACCCTAGCAAGGTTTCCAATTTCAAATGCAAATTAGTTTGTAGGCGCAACAGTGGTCACAGGAACTAGAGGAAAGCCAGACGTGCCTCGAAGTCCGGCACAAATGGCTCGATTTGATGGGGAAATTATGGATTTTTTTTCGAGTCGATCTCCCAGAGAGGAAGAAGAGGTTTCCTTCTTGGGCTGGAGCTGAAAAATTTGCAGCGGATTTGAATTTCGGCGAAAAAAACGGCATTTTTGTTGCGACTGGTCCAGGACCCTGCCAGATCGAAGTGACCAGAAAACGCAGTGACCAAAACGAAGGCGAATAGAATGCAGGTAAGACTTTTTTATTCATTTCATTTAAGAAAAAATAAGGTTTACGTTATTTAGCGTTCGCAGATCTCAGTAATATATTTCTCATACAAAGTCTCTTATATTTTCAACGGTCGCGTGTAACGCGACACCGGCGCGTTACCTATGTTATGTAAATTACATTGCAACCTTTTCTCGCAACGTGAGTTTGGGCCGCCTGTGTCTAGACCAGCTACTGAAAATCCAACACTAGGAACTTAAAGTTTGGTGTTTAGCAAACAATCTCCGTAAGAAGAAAAAAATTCTCTATGTTTTGAGTCATTTATAACGTTTTTATTGAATAATCTATCACGGCTACTGAAAATTTAAGGTTTGAAACATATTTTCGTTTTAGTCGAATTCAAACATACAGAATTCTTTTACTTCCTACGGAGGTTATTTGCTAAACACCAAACTTTAAGTTCCTAGTGTTGGATTTTCAGTAACTGGTCTAGATAGCGCAAAATTAGTCGTTTATCAATTGCAAAGTTTTTTGTTTATTGTTGTCATAGTAATATCGATTTTATTAAAACCTACATTTTGACGACATTCAATCTATAGTCAATCATTGGGGACAATTTTATGGCGATCAGACAAGGATAAAATCACTTTTAAAGCGATTGAAAAATATCGGTATGGCCACTGAAAAACTTTATCGAAACCTTAACGGCGGATCAGAGCGCTTGGCTTGTTTTGAACCAACCGAGGCAGCGAGGTTTCTGAAGAAACTTGAGGTACATTCTGTACTCTATGGTCATAGAAAGTATGTTTTTAATAGGGTATTTTTGTGTTTAGAAAGATTTCATGGACGTTTTCTACATTTTTCTACCGCGGCAGTGTTAGCTCAGTCGGTAGAGCGTGTTGACTGCAGAGCGGGAGGTCGCGGGTTCGATTCCTAGGGCCGAACCAATACTCAGGGTCTTAAAAATAACCGAGAAATGAAGGTACTCCCTTTGCACTGCAACAGGCTAGACCTTCGCGTGGCTCGGATGACCACGTAAAATGGCGGTCCCGTCTCCAGTTGGAGACGTAAAATATAGTGTCCCCAAATAGTACTTTCGTGCTAAATACATTGACACTCAAATAAAGTGCATTTTTTTTTATATCGGCGTGAAAGAAAAACCGCAAAATGTCCATTTGAAAATGATTTTTTGCCATGTGCTCAGCTGATTTAACTTGCGTGAACGGATCCAGGATCCAGTTAGTGTTATACGCGAATTGCTTTTTAGGATTAACTTATGGGTTTTTGAATAAAAATTTTCAGGAAATTAAGTTATTTATCTGTCATTGTTCATTCATAACATTAGCTTAAAACACGATCGTGAGACTACAAATCGTAAGATTCTTAGAAAAACTTTAGACGGGCTACTCCCCATTCTTGAATTAAAACTAAAGTGTTGTTTTTTTACAATTTCCTATTCATTTTCTCATTCATTACTTGCCATTCAATATTTTTGCAGTTTGCTTCTCTCTTTCTATAAGTCGTGCCCTGAATTCTCGGCTTGCACTGTCACGCAATGAAAAATAAAAAAGCAAACCATTCAATACAGAAGGACTAGAATCTGGGAAATGAAAAAAGATTAATATACAAAAACCCTTGCCAAGAATCAGGTCTGTGAAATATTTCAAATGCGAGATATTGGGAAAAACGGTTTACCTAAATTTATAAGGCTTTGTATGGAAACGCCATGTTGGTGTCCCTTTCGGGAACACCAATATGGCCGCCGGATACCAACAGAAACATCTGTTTTCGAGTTTTCCTACTAATGCGTGATTTCTTCGCTTGAGGAACTCATAAAGATTACAGTAATATTTATTCTGAGACAAGGAATGTTTAGATTGCAAAATCTCCCAAAATCGGTAATGTTTTTAACCCACATAAGAGCTTTCCCGGCCGCCAGCTAAATGCCGCGTCACGCAAAAGCCTGGAAATTCAAGCGTCCTCTCTCGCAAAACGAAGAACCCTTTTCGAGCCAAAAATTTGTTTATGTAAAGATATCTAGGTACTGTAATACCTAGTGAAAGTAGAAAGTCAGAAGAATCGATAGTTTCTTAGTTTGATTTTTGGTGACGTCACGTGCAACCCAAGAATACAACTGAAGCCGCTTATGAATGAAGTTTGTTTTCAGTTGTTCATTTACGGCTTTACATTCTCGCTGAAACATGAGCTTATCTAAAATATAAAGAGTTATCCCCTAATCTAACGACAGACTCGTCGGCTTTGCGAGCTCGTATTTGTCTTCATTTTTGTAAAAAAAAAAAAAAAACAAAAAACACGTGTATCATCCAGGGTAAAAATCATCTTTTCTCGAAATTTGCAATTTTTAAATGATTAAATAGAGCTAATCAAGAGCTTTCTTTTAAAAAAAAATCCACGAAAAAAGGTTTTTTCTGTGCAGACTTAGGGAGCGCAAAAGTTTTTTTCTATGCTAATTATTTTAATTGATCGTTGACAAGTCCTGTCATACATGTACAGTTACTTGAAACGCATGTCGCTCCTGTTGAACCAAGCTAATCACGCAATTTGACAGAAATCGTGGTCTACAAGTATAGTGCTCACTGTTTTTCCCTGGATTTTAGAAGTGAATGCCTCCAAAGAAGAAAAAAAAGCTTGTCCGTTTTCATACAAGACTCCAAGACGAAAGAAAACGATAAAATCGTTTTGCAAAGAGTGGGCTTCGAAATTAGCTGAGAGCGACTAGTGGCTACTACTACAATCAAGAGAAATGGTTAAAAGATGACAAAGCTCCTGAAAAACCATTGAAACCACCGCGGAATCGAGTTTAATGAGTTTCTTAGCGAGCGGGGCAAGCTTTTTTGGCGGCCAAGCGGTCAGGCGAGCGACGAAGTCGCGAGAGGTTCCGCGCCATACAAAAATCGGACGAAGGACTGTTTTGAAAGTCTATTGTAGCGGGAGAGAAGCTTCAAGAAAAACTCCAGGAAGCGGTTTGTCGTCAGTTTTTCCAGGGAAGTGTCGAACTTTTAGAAAATGTATCGAGTAAAAGTTGGCTTGGCTCAACTTGGCTTGCCCGGTGCGAAAATGAAAACTGCCCGTCGCAAATAAGTAATGATGCTTTCTAGACAACAGAAAGGATCGAACAGAGCATAGCCTTTGAAATAAATTGTTCATCTGTTGTCGGGTTTCGTTTTTAACCTTTTCCTGCTGTGTAACTATTGTTTTCTCTTCTCTGGTATGCATCAACATTGATAGCTTTGGTGTTATAATCTGTTATAATCTCGTCAAGGGTAATACGCCTCCAAAACTCTTTTTCTCATTTTATTTATAACAGTGCGATAGTCTTATTGCAATAATGAATAATGTTGTTGTTAATGTTATTATAGTTTTGGCTATCCTTTTTATCCCTGTCTACTGCATCACTATAAGTGCTGCTGTGAGCATCTTGGTCATCATCATTTATGTCATCAGCATTTTATTTTGTTTATTTTATCTTAGTTTTATTAGCTTCGCATTGATACAATCACTTTCATCATCATCATGATTTCCATTTAAGTTCAAGTGTAGATATTGCTTGATAATGTCCTGTGATTCATTGGTGAACAACCCTTCTCAAAGGCATATTGGATATTAATATGGCCTTTGCGTTTTGAGGAGCCCACTTATTCCTTCATAATGAAGAAATAATGGGCCAATAGGCTCTGTAACATCATGCGATTCTTGCTGAGGTGTAATATGGTTTCAATTGCTCTTTTGCAGTTAACTTCCATTCTTTTTGCTCTAGCTTTTTTTGCTTTCCTTTTATTTTGTTTTTGTTTCCTTTTTTCTTGTTGGCTTGGAATACTGCACCTTAAAGAGCCTGGAACATTTTTCTTTTAATTCTGTAAGGTGGGGAGGGTCATGATATTTTATACTTCCATTGCAGGGGTGGGTCAACTAATTTCCGAACCCAAATTTAAAATTTCCACTCCCCCTCCCCCCTGCTAATTTCTGACAAGTCCCTTATAACAAAAGAACAAACGCACTTGACAAAAATCTGAGACACGGTTTTTAGTCAAACGTGTTAAGAAGCGAATGCGATCTTAATTGGCTTCTTCCCTTTATTTTTGTCTGGCCTGGACTTAAATTTACAGTGACACCCACTTTCACAAAAAGCTTCTCATTTCTAAATCGCGTTAATATTTTGATTTTTTAAAAGGAATAAGCAATAACCTGAAACTATTAAGCTTTCAGAAAATGTACGGTTTATGGGGGTATTTATTAAAAGCAAAAGCGCTAGCGCTGATCAACGCCAGGAGGGTGCTTGAGGGTGGATGATACCTTAAGGTTTATAATTTGACGTGTGATTATTAGCTCACGTTTCTCACACAGCCATGCATGTACTGCAAAACAACTGAACACCGCACAGTTTGAGGGAGTTTGAGTAAGTTAAAGATTGGACTAGCAAAAAAGCCACCTAGCTTTCCTATTATATGTCTGTCTTGAAAGAAAATGTACACCTTACTGTAAAACGTTCTATCAGATATTGTAAGGCTGTATAAATGTAAAGGCTACACTCATAACTGTTCGTCGGAGCCAGGCTAAAAAACAATAAGAAAAGAAAAGAGAATATAATGGGCTTACGGGCACTCAAAAGTCCCTAAGTCGGCCTAATTTTCGTCTTCCCTTTAAGACAGAAATACCAACCCTAGAAATCGTAACCTGTAAATTGCTGCTACTAGAGACTATACTTTCACAATTTTTTCAATTCAGGTTTGTTTACAGGATATTTTTCATATGAAAGTAGATCATCACAGTCATAGATGCAACTTTTGCAGTTGCGAAAAGAAAGCCTGAAAAATTTTCAGGCTTGTATGGGATCCCAAAGTTGCGTCAATAGGGACCTTTAGCATCAGGTTTTTCGTGGGAAACGGCAAACCGCAAACCGCAAAATGTCACGTGACCACTGCCTTGCGGTCACGTTTGCAGTTTGCAGTTCACGTTTGAACCGCAGGAAGGGCTTCCAGGGGTAAGTAATTTCCGGCAAGGTTTTTGGCCAGAAAAAATTGTACAGCCTGGCGTTTAAAGGTATGAACTAGCTTTTTGTATCCGTTTGCGATGTGTTTGTTGGATTTTTGATCTCGAATCAATGAATTATTGCTGATTTTTGGGCGATTAAAGTGATGCCTTTCGACTTGATGAAAACAACATGGCGGCCCTAAACAATGAACGCGTAGTTCAAATCAATTTTATATTCCTTTCTGCCGTACTAACAATGGAAAGTATTCTGTTCCAATCCAGAGTTAATTTTTTTTTTCTATCTTGTTACTAAATTCATAACTTAACTCAGTCTCTGTTTGGTTCCTATTTTTAACGTATCACTCCGCGAATATCATTTTATTTTGCTTATTTCTTTTAGACTGGGGAGCTCAGGCTTCATAAAGCGTTCTGGTTTCTTCTGGGCTCCCTTGCAACCTTACAATTCCTACATGTATTCTTGTACTGTATTGTATTTTGGCTAAATAAAAGTGAACTGAACTGAACTGAACAAATCGAACTGAACGCCTTGCTAAAGTTTGAAATCTCTGCAACGCGAAACTGCAAACGCGTAACTGAGGTTTGCGGTTTGAGGTTTGCGGTTTACCTGATGCTAAAGGTCTCTAATAACTGCGTCTATAACTGCGATAATCTACTTTCATATAATTCTTCACCCCGCAGTTCACATACATGACTTTCATAAATTCATAACATCGGGATATTTTTTCTTAATTATTTTGCCCCTCCCTCTGAAGGCGAACTGATGCCAAAGGCTCCTTATTTTTTCTTCTTAGCTTAAGTTAATATTATTAGTTTAAATTTGATTGCTTTTATCATAAGTATAGAAACGGAGGCTTCGCTTTTAGCCCTGGCTAAATCTTTATATTATTATTCTTGAGAGTAAATTCATTAGTTTTGGTTCGAAATAGACCATTTTTCAGTTGTGGACTAAGCATCCTAACCTTCGAGTGAATGTGAGGCTGACGGTGACCTTGTTTTGATACAAACCTCCTTTGCTTTGTTATGGAATTGTACGTGAAAAATACTGGTTAGCATAAGAATAACTTGATTTACATGATAAAGCAGGAAGGTTTGTATCAAAACAAGGTCAACTCCAGCCTCGGTTCCATACATAACTGTAAAATGGCCTATTAAGTAAATCATTCCTCTCGACTAGCCTCATATTAACAGAAGGCAAAAAATCGTATATCAATTCTAACGACCAACTGTAAAAAGAAAAAATCAAACAAGCAATCTCCACTTTCAAAATACACAAAATGGGATAGTCTTTTGCCTTTGATGGAAACCTCAGGTACTGTTCGTTAAGTGTTTTGTATAAAAGTATAGCATAGCAATTATGTTGAGCCGTGTATTGGAACTGAAACTGAATTTTGTTTTCCTATCTTGCAAAACTAATGTCCTTAGTACATGTAGTCTGATCACTTAACCATTATATTAAAGTTATACTAACTGATATTTTCAAAGAGTCAATCTTTATTGCGATTGATAATGGTATAAGTAATAGTAATCAACCGAACCATTAAGGGTTCTGCAGAGAAGATTACAAAACACTTAAAGGGACAGTGTTCCGATTATGCGCACGCGCGAGCGTCATGGACAATGGAACTGTCATTGACTGGACAAAATTTCGTTCCGGACCGCACCGCCGACGGAGATTTGTTTTTTACATTCTCAAGTAATATTTTAGACTTTGGAAGAAGTCTTTCGTCTTATTTAAAATTTGGCTCGCTGCAGGAAGACTTATCGCGATTTTGTCGTTAGCAAGGCCGCCTCGCGACCTGGAAAGCTCGTTTCGCTCGCTTTAAAAAAGCTTTTCTAATGTGAAACTCGTGTCAGAGGTCAATTGTTCCAAGTCCAGTAACATTTGCTCGCGTTCTAGTCTCAAACTCAACGAGATGAATATTCGCAAAAGGTTAGTCAAAAGGAGGAGGCAGCGTGGCCGAGTGGTTAGAGCGCTAGACTTACAATTAGGAGGCCCCGAGTTCAAGTCCCGCCCGGACCGTTAGCTGGATTTGTTCATGGTAGTCCCGACTTCAAATCCTCGACCACGCTTGCAAATAGCCAACTGGTTAGACCTCCGACCAGTTGGGATTCTTAACCCACTTATGTTTGATTTAAATTATTTGTTTCATACATTTGCTCGGCCCCACTAGCATTAGTGCTACAAAACTGCCGAGGGTAAATAATGGAATTATTATTATTATTATAAAAATTATATTATGATTTCATTGCACTAGTTTTTCTAAACAAGTTGGACCTGTTTGATTGATTTTGTCGGCCGTAGCCGGAGGTTCATTTAAAAGTTTACTAACACGTCGTTGCAAAACATTGTGGTTCACGAAGCCTAATTCCACAAGATCTCTTCAGTCACATCAATGTCTCAATGCTTTCTTTCTTACAGAGTCTTTATTGTTGCTGCTTCATTTCTGCATATTCCTTTCACAATTATCTGAGCTTGTATGGAAGCTGACAGAAGAAATAAGCCTTCAATCGGCATCAAAGCGCTTCCCATCTTTTGATCCTCCGGCCAACGGCAATGAAATTAACGCCAAAAATTCCCGATTTCGCCCGAATCGAAACTTAACGGGAACAATATATCATTGATCTGTAATCCTGAGAAGTTTTAATGTATTATTGAACTCGGCCAAGTGCGATGCAAACGGATTTTTCAAGGTTCTTTTACTCTCCTCGCATCTTTTGATTTCGCGACATCATGTCCGAAAATCAAAGTTTGGTGCATGAGCAGTAACGGGATACTGTTCCTTTAAGTCATTTTGCTACAGCATGCAATCCTTGTTGAATTTGTTATTCTTACTATATTTGCTTTTTCTTCTATACATTTCTGACAGAGGTGTCCTTTAAATCTTTCTTTGCCAAAGTTGCGCAAACAATTTGCTAGCAAATTTTTGCGGGTGCGTTCAATCCTGGACATAAGTGGAGACGGTTAGAGAAACTATTGCACTGTATACTTAAAGCCAGCATATTGTCTTATTTCATTATTATTATTACTATTCTTTCTATTATTAATATTTAGCAGTCCTATTTGGATCTGAACATTGTTTCAAGCACAAATGTCTAGCTTCAAATTATGACGTCATGAGAACAACATGCCCATGTACGTATCTATCCGCATGCATATGGCGGTTATGTGACGAATAGAAAACCAAGACAATGATGACAAACTGGAACGCAAGATGAATGGAAAGACATTGATTAAAGCGAACTAAACAAACAATTCGCAGATGTTATACGCTGTTTGAGTGAATGGAAAAAAACTCTTTTAGGAGAAAAGCAATGGTGTAGGCTTCTCACATACGTCCTTCGTTGCTCGAGATATTTGGCGAGCGCACACTTAGCCGGTTCCACCCCAACTCCTTTGCGCTTAGAGATCAGTAAATTATCGGCTTTTCTGTTTTCATACGCATGCTTGACGACCTCCAACAGGAGAAAATAAAAGGTATTTAAATTGGTTAGAAATGGCTTTGGACTGTTGAGATTTCTGATTCTCATAATAAACTCAAGAGCAGTATTCCGAGTTCGCAAAAGTCTCAAATGTAATCCCATTTTCTAGGTAATTATTATTGTAAATTACCAATTCAGTCACTAATACTTTCACTGGTTTTGTTGTAGCCAGTAGCACGAATGGCACAAGCGACATGTACGTTTGCATAGGCCTAAATTAGGTCCTCATCCCTTAGGTTGGCCGTCAAAATATTTGATAAAAATCATCTCGAATGATATTTTTCGATTATTCTCTCTCTCTTATTCGTGTGGGGAATAAAAGACGTTTATACTAGTTTTCAAACTATAATATGCAAAATCTGTTTACCACTAACAGGACTCATGTGCATCTTCATCTGTTCCAACATTATAATATTTCAACAGCAATGAAGAAGGGTATTTTACATGTGACCTAGTAGAAGGAACTAAAAGCAACTAAAAGTTTAACTGTGCTATTTCGCTCAATTTGAGGCTTAGCAAAATATTATTTTTACTCTTGTCAGTCGTAATTAGTAAATAATAGAAGAAAAGACTTTGTACGGTGTACTACCCACATCTGTTGATGTTTCACTGCTGGTGTATCCATTTGGCTTTATTTACCTTGTATGCTAGCAGGGAAGTGAAGGTTACCTGTACGGAAACTTATATACGTGGCTGCTTGCGCATACTAGTGTTGTACTCTTGATAATGAACAGCAGACAATACAAAAAAAACTTACAAGTATTGTAGCTTAGATAGATTGGAAAATATCCCAGGTGGAAGCTGTTCAATTTCGTTGTCGGATAAATTTCTGCAAGAATAGATTAATTATTTTAACTGCGTATCTCATGACAACAACATCATTGTCATCATCATTTCGTTCTTATCGTAGTTGCTTATTGCTATAGTACTGACCTCTGTATGTACATAAAAAAACTGTTTGTTTTTTTTCTAAGAAAATGGAACTATGCTTCAGACACTATTTTGCACGCACCTTCTCCCACTAGTTTTAAACCTCAGGCAAGCGAACGTTAAATTTTAGTATTTACATAACGACCATCAAGATTCATTTTTGTAATTAGCACAGGTGGTTTGTATTTTATTGATCAATTTAAACTAGGAAATGCTTTTAAAGGACAGATTCAACAAAATCCCGTTTCATGAAAACAATAATAAAAAAGGTTTGAGAAGAGGACGACCCAACTAAATTGAGTTGCAAAATTAATTTGTCTTTTGCAACCATTACCCGATCGCTCAAACTAGACAGCAATTTTGCATTGTTTCTCCAGCGTTTTTCAGCTTTAGCTAGAAAGCAATAGTAACTGAGTTTAATAGTTAAGTTCCAAAGTCTCTGAGCTGCAATAAAGAGCAGGGGTGGTGGGGGGGGGGGGGGGGGGGTAGGGGGGGGGGGGAGTTTGAGGGG
>BOPM01001146.1:14055-48839 GCA_022179025.1 Porites australiensis
CGATCGAAGAAAGATTTCCAAGACTTAAGAGCGACTTTCTGTAAATACCACGGATAGGTGTGCAAGATGAAAAATCGAAATCCCCCAAACTTTGTCAGAACAAAGCCCTTTGGAAACTATTTTAGAAAAATACAAGACTCAGTTCTTTTGTCTTCATATTTTCCAAAATAATAATTTTTGTTTTAATTTTCATCTTGGAGAGGCCTTCAAACTACCGTGTGCGTGATATCCTCGCTTCGTGAATGGAAACGGAAACCAATACCATGACTTTTATTGTATTAAACAATTTCATGATCCTTCCTTTCTATCTAAACCTTGTCACAATTTCAAAAGATTTAAATCTGATTTTTCAATATTTTTTCAAGATTACCCTCTCAATCAGTATTATCGCGACCATCAATTTTGCCATTTTTCAACGGCGAAAAACCCTTCCTGATACATGGCTTTCATTAGAAAAACGGTATTCCAGAGAAAGAGCAATGCTTCCCCCATCAATCTGTGTGTTATAAAATTTGGGGGCAATTCAAACTGCGAGTTTTTACAACTGAAAACATTTACGGTACTTGCGTGATTTACGACCTTTGAACTTGCAGTTGTAATGATAAATACAAGCAAGAACTTAGACAGCACTTGCGCCTCTTTTCCGCCAGTTTAAACACGTAAAACGATTCTAGATTTCACAGTGGTAATTTTTTAAAAGGAAACGCCTTTTGTTGTGCGAAAGCGAGCTATGAACTTCTTGACTACAACACTTCCCTTGCGTACGTATTTGTTTACTTTTAACATATTTGTAACAGCTATCATTTATGTACAAAACGGCTTTAGTGTCGGTAGCTATTCTTTAAAATGCTCTTATTTCTCATGAAACAAATCGTTATAGCTATGAAAGGAAAACATTTTGACCTACCTCACATTTTTTGACAACAGCCCCGAACCTTTAGCGAAACGAGATTGCGTGACAAAGAACTTTGAGACCCAGGTTATACTGCGAGAACAGATACCATTCTGAAAAAGTTACTCAGGCGGCACCTTAAGCTTCTGTAACTATAATTTAAAGCGAAACACGTCAATAATCAAAATCCTTAGTTTCATTGACTTATCCGTTAGAGCGACCCTCCAAACGTAACACTAAAAAAAATATATTTTCCTCAAAAGACTATAAAGGGGTAGGCCCTTATACAGTTCTTTATCCTAATAATAGTAGAATATATATTTAAAAAAACCTTGATATAACGAAACCTCGTTATAGCGAATAAATTTCAGGGACAGCCAACGACTGTATTCTGTAAAATATATGTTCGGAGAAGCAAATATTACCTAGAATTTTCTATAGGTTGAGGACCCCTAAAAATGTTTAGATGACCGTTTCGATCATGTACAATTTTCTAGGGTTACCAGATAATTTCCCTACGATATTCTGAAGTTTTAATTTTTCACATTTTACATCCCAGGTTAGGTTATTTTTTCGTAGCAAAAAGGAACCTAAGGTGTTCGGATTCAAATATGTGATTGAGAGAGGAATAAAAAAATTCTCACTTTCTTGGTACGCTAAATTGCATATTATTTCCGAAAAATAATACTGAAGCCCTTGTTAATTCGACAAGACTTTTAAAGTTCTCCTAGAATGCATTTCTAGAAATCTAAAAGCACTCTGGGTACGTACACTAAAAAGGGGTTTTCAATGAATTTAGAAGGAAACCGTCGTTAGGTAGCCCTAAAATTTTGACAATTCCTTGGCTCTTCCTTAAATCGAGGTTCCACTGAACTCTCTTGTTTTCCATCACGTTCGTTTTGAAATATGATAATGAATTCCTTACTTGTATTCTTAAAAAATGACATAAAGGGGAAAAAAGTGCTAAGTCGTAGTCTGAAATGTTATCCGTCCCTTTCCCCCACCCCCCAAGAAGCCTCAGCCCGTTTCGGGGTGGGGCGAAGAAACGCATAACATTTCAGACTAGCCAGGTCGGAGCTAGAAAACCTGCGTAACTTTAGGGCACCTCTGGTGTTTAAAGCAAAATTTCTGTGGTTCTGGTAATGTGAGGTAGGTTAAACTGTTTTCCTTTTTTAAAATTATAACGATTTGTTTCATGAGAAATGAAAGCATTTTTAAGAATAGTTACCGACACTAAAGCCGTTTTGTACATAAATGATAACTGTTACAAATACGTTAAAAGTAAACAAATACGCACGTAAGGGAAGTGTTGTAGTCAAGAAGTTCATAACTCACTTTCGCACAGTAAAATTGCTTTTCCTTTTGAAAAGTTGCCTCTATGAAATCTAGAATCATTTTTGTTGTTTAAACTGGCGGAAAAGAGGCGAATTTGCGCCAGAGTTTCAAATGCTGTGTAAGCCCTCGCTTGTATTCATCAATACAACTGCAAGTTCAAAGGTCGTAAATCACGCGAGTACCGTAAATGTTTTCAGTTGTAAAAACTTGCAGTTTAAATTGCCCCAAAATTTTATTTCACAGATTGATAGGGGAAGCATTGTTCTTTCGCTGGAATATATTTTTCTAATGAAAGCCATGTACCATGAAGGGATTTTCGCCGTTGAAAAATGGCAAAATTGATGGTCGCGATAATACTGATTTAGAGGGTAATTTAAAATAATATTAAAAAATCAGATTGAAATCTTTTGAAATTGTGACAAGGTTTAGATACAAAGGAAGGATCATGAAATTGTTTAATATAAGAAAAGGCATGGTATTAGTTTCCGTTCCCATTTACGAAGGGAGGATATTACGCACATTTTTCGGTGGTTTGAAGGCCGCTCGAAGGTGAAAATTAAAAAAAAATTGATTATTTTGGAAAAAATATAAAGTCAAACGAACTGAGTCTTGTATTTTCTAAAATAGTCTCCAAAGGGCTTTATTGTGACAAAGTTTGGAAGATTTCGATTTTTTCATCTTGCACACCTATCGGTGGTATTTACAGATAGTCGCTCTTCATTACGTAATAAGTAGAGCGGTATATGGAACGCACAGAAAAGGTCAGCTGCGTTTTGTAAGGATTAGTGGAGGAAGGGAGGGATTCAGCGAACATAGGAAAGTTGACACTTACGCGAATTGACTAATTGGATTTTATCCTCTCCATAATTATACTTTGAAAGTTTGGCGTTCTGTAAAACGGCTTTCCGAAAGTATTTTTGTTTGCTGTGAGAGGTCGTCAGTTTTTGTTTCATGTCGGGCCTACGCTTAAGGGTCAGTAAGGCATAAATTATTTTCTCATTTGGGAAAGATATAACTTAACATGCTAGCAAAAAGTGATAGTTCAGGATCTGAACTGATAGCAATCGCTTATGGATGCATTATAGAAACCGCACTGAACGACCTGAAAATAGTGAAGTACGTACATTAGAGAATTTCCTCTTTCATTTCGAAAACGTCACTTAACTTCCTGGAGGTCGCAAAGTTCTTAGTGTAGTTCAAAGAAGACACCATAGTTCAAAGGTAGCTACATGAGTTCAGAAAACAATACAAGTATTGATGCAATTAGGTTTATATACTAAGGGAGTGGAGAGTAGGAGTGGAGGGAGATGTCTCCGCAAATCATCTCCATCTCTGTATTTTATTTTACTTAGACCTTGTCTCTATGTTACAGTTAGTCATATTAAGTATCACCGTTGAAATCCATCATCCTTCGAGTCCGGCTAGTCCCGTTTCGTTTTCCTGTTGGTGCGGTTCTGGGGTAACTTTCCGGTAAATGCAGCTGTTTGAGGACACAATCGATCAATGACTATATAGTGGTTCAATAACCATAGTAAAAGTTCAGGAATCCTCATAGCTCCCGTTTATTATCGGTTATTGTTATTATTATTATAATTATTTTTATTCATGCCAATTTCATTTTTATGTTATTTTTAGACATTGCCACTCGAACACATGTACAGTCAGTGTCCTAGTTTGAGCCTTTTGCTCAAGTGCTGGTAATCTGCTAACAACGTTTCAGTTGAAATATGCTTCCGCTTTTATGTGCTTATGGTTAGTCTTGTTTCTTTAGGTCCTGTTATTCAAATGTCTTCATCCATCCACTGTTTATTCCCTTGTCATTGTTATAATTTGTTTAAAAATAGGCAAGTGGGTGGGCCCTTCAGCCTTGGATTTTAAGATTTACAATGTATTGTGTGGTTTAATTTGATAGAGTGCTCCGACTCCATTTTTTTCTTTTAGGAATTATTTGTTATCTTACATTTACGGATAAGGGGTAAGGGGTCTTTTACACATTTATTTATATTATTGCTTACTAGGTGCTTCCTTATTTGGAAATTCTTAGAAGATGTTGTGAAAAATCATTCAGTGCATGATGCAGGAAGTGCTGCTTAAAGAAGAGATGTTACTTTGAGTCAAGAGTAGTAGATTGCAACACCAAGAAAGCCAGTTAAAGAAGTGGAAAGTGATGGAGAAGGAGAGGATAATGCGGAGCGACAGGAATCTATACAGAATCAGAAAAATTTCTGAAGAATTAGTTTCTTTTTCTTTTTCCATTGACTGCATAAGTATAATTTTTTCATTGACTGTATATACATATTTAAAAAAAACAGATTGTAACTGCTTTGTACTCTTTTCTCTTTGATAAACGTGTTATTTTTATTACATTTTCTTAAAAACTTTTCCTTTTCATTAAACAGTACAATGTGTATGTATACAAATCATTAAAAAAAATTATCTGTTTTTTACTTTTTTTGCCTAGATGGTTTTCATGCTACTCATTGGCTTCGGCCAGGTGGGGAAGGTGTCTCCAAGGAAATCTGTGGTACAGTCCGCCTGCCAGTATGACGTCACGTCTCGTGTCAGTGACTTTCAAAATGGCGAGCAAAGTGTTCATCGAAGGGACGGATAAAAATTTCCTTTTTATCACGGAAACACCGTTCTGATTTCTTGGATTTGGACATTTTAAGGTTTCTATTGTCACAGAAAACTAGATTTAAGTACTTTTTTTGGAATGAAATGTCCAGTAGTGTAATGAATTTTAAAGATTCCTTTCTATCGTCGAGCAAATTTTACGGGCAATCATACCGACCGGTCACCCTTTTGAGGGTCAGTGCACTGCAAGATTGAGAAGTTTAGACACAGCAATAGGAGGTTCATTGTGAGCATTGAATCTTGTTTCTTTACCGCATTTTGATACTATATTGGGCATACACCTTTAATTCTGTAATTAAACCCCGAAAACGAATAAAAGGCTTCGCTTAATTATTTTTGGGGGGCAAACCCAGTAGAGATTTTAAGGTAATAATATTGATGATTAAGACGATGTACAAAAGGCAAGTTTAACTTTCGCCACTGGGTCAATGAGTGGGTGTTGGGTGTAAATTAGTACAGTTTGTGGTGTACTGTGTGTGTTTGTCATGATGTCAACTAACATTGAAAAAAATTCAGCGGTTTCAGGGGAGGGACATGTCTTGACAGCTTATGGTTTTTAACTGGTCGTAAGCTTGGCCAGTATGCAGATCAAGAGCTTTTGAAATCCCTTTTCCAAAATAAAACTCCGGACTTAAGCTTGAAATATATATTGATCCAAGTGCATGGCGAGCAGGGTCTGCAGTAAGAATAAAGAAAAAATGACCAAAAGGAAATTTAGTGTTTAAAAAAATAGACTAAAAAAGAAAACGGTACAAAGAAACAGAAAGCAGCGTCGCCGGGAGTCGAACCCGGTTTAACTGCACGTGCAAGAAACTCCTTGACCACTGTA
Source organism: Porites australiensis (assembly GCA_022179025.1). Lineage (NCBI taxonomy): Eukaryota > Metazoa > Cnidaria > Anthozoa > Scleractinia > Poritidae > Porites > Porites australiensis. The sequence goes on from BOPM01001146.1 coordinate 19,746, forward strand.
CCACAGAGACACATGATTTGAAAAAGTAATTTTGTCATATCAAAACAATTTTTCTCTGCAATAAACGCTGTTTGAAGCTAGTGGAGCTGCATTTATCATGAATTCAAATATATATTTGAGAAAAACTAGCTTAAGCGCGTATTTCAAAGCTATTTCGCATTATTTACGGTTCAACGGGCCGACTCGATGTAGATAATCAATCGAACTAGCTTTATTGAATTTGGTGGAGAATTAGGAGATCAACAGAGGCCCGCACTCGAAAGGAATGATATGAAGTTAGGCTCATTTAATTAGCAAAAGAATAGATGAAATATAAACATGCATGATCTGTGAATGGAACCTCCTATTCTGGAGACCAGACCATGCCTATTTTAGAGAAAAAAAGATTTAAGTTTTGATGACCTTGCCGGTCCCGTGAAATAGATGGCGATCCCGCAACACGGCTCGCAAAACACATTAAAATTTTACAATCACGGACACAAAATATTAAAACGGTTTACACAAGCAGATTATAACAACACCAAAGCTCACACACATTCGATCAAATGAGCGATATATAGCGATATTTGTTAGCTTCTTACCTTTTCCTCGACCATAGCTCGTCCAAATAACTGTCGTATCCCTTGCTAATTTGCACAAGCGACCCGAGGCTCTTGCCCGTTACTATGTGACGTCATACTGGCAGGCGGAGTGGGTCAAGAAACTTAGGTGGAAAACAATAGAGTTACCTTCCCCCCCTGGCTTCGGCCAAAATATGGTTGGCCAAGCGGTCTAGCTGCCCAGCCGTAAGTTGTAGCTGAGCAGCCATCCACATGGCTTCGATGAGTGCATCTTTAATTTGTTGGGCCTTTCTGTGAAGTGTTTCAGTAACAAATGAAAAACCCTAATTTGTTTCCACCTTCAACACGCTATTAAATTTATATGGCGATTCACAAAACTAGGTTCGTCTAACGACCTCTTCAGTTGATCGTCACAGTATTCAAAATAACAGACACTCTACTTAGCAATTCGTAAAAAATACCCCGTAGTAGTAATGAGGCTATTGGTTTACAACAGTCCTTAGGATGCGGACGTGGTTTCCCTGATTTTACTAATCACAACAGAGTCTGAGATTTGTCTTAACATCGCGTCAAATACTACTCTTCTCTCTGTATCGTAAATCTTCTTTCTTCTTTTTCTATTGCAGCCAGAAAACCTTTAATTTCTATTTCATCCTCTGGGGACAACTGTAAAATACAGGACCCCAACCATTTTATGTATCTACTACTATTAACTTATCTTGGTAAATAAGATAATAAGACATGACGAGCTAATCAACACCTTGAGTTAACAAAATGTTGAAAGCCTTGTCTCATCAAGAGCTCAGATGCAATCAGGGAAATAGGCCAAGGGAGGGGAGGGCAAACGCACAAAATATATAGCCGCATGGAGAATGGGGCAGGCTTCCGAGACAAGGCCAATTTATACAGGTTTCTACGCCATGATAGTGCCATTTCGCTCAGCTCTACGTTCCATTTTGTTGTTTGAAGATGCTTTTTGCTTACTACAATAATCTGGTACCTTAAACTTTGGGGCCCTTACGCTTTCTATCATAGGAGTTCTGCGGGAGCTAGCCATTTTGAATTTCAGACTGCAATGCATTCAGTGAGTACTCTTAGATTCATGGTTTCCATAAAAATATAGATATTATATTACTTTGCCTTGTATTGGAAGCAAATTTTTTACCTCCTCTTTTCTTTGTCACTTGAACTGCGTACGTTGAAAAGTTGGCGACGCAATTGCTTCGATTGCGCTAGTTTATTTAAAATACTAACGTTAGGAAAGCGTTCTTTCCACGAGCTCGCTATGTTAACGCAAGTCTGCAATGAGTGGCTAACGGCCAAAACGCCTTGCTCTACCAAAATGTGGCTTGAGAAGCTGTACCGAAAACGATTGATTACCTCTGCTTTAAGAGAGGATTTATTACAGATAGGTGGACTATATGCTAGGATATCTAAGTTAAGATATGAATTGTACGATTTGAGGAAGAGGATTGATTTGAACTATGTGGCACTTGGCGTTGTTATGGCATGCAAGGATGTAGGGCAGAGATTGGAGTTAGAGGAGTAAGAAAAATAATGTTTGGATGAGGTGAAGAAGTTAAAAGCGATAGTAGTAACTGTTGTTGGGACTAGGACAAAATTATTAACATTGGAATACAAGCAGTGGAGGAGTCTTAGAGGTAGAGATTATTTATCGAAGCAAGGAATGAAGAGGCAGGTAAGAGGGGGCCTGGTGATTGTGTCTGATATAAGAGAGACTTGGAGGTATCTCACGAGGCCTGTGACGGAACGGGATATGTTGCACGATAAGGACTATATAGGAAAAATAACCAAGGCAAAGGAGGATGAAGATAGTATGGCGTACTAGAGGGAGTGTTAGAGGGACTCGACTAATCTATAATATATAGATTTAGCCAGGGCTAAAAGTGAAGCTCCCATTAACAAATCTATAATTTAAATCAAACGATAAACTTGTAATCGACAAATCAGTTAGCTTAAGGGCACGTTCATGTGACGTTTGAGCGAAAGGATAAGTTATTAAAGTGAAACATCTTGCATCGAATTGATAGCCTAAATATATGTACACCCAAAAAATAGCAAACATCTTCGATTACATTAAAGAGCCATAATAGCTCTTGCTCACAGTAGATTAGGCCTCGAAAACAAATTCTTGGAAAACTAATCAGGCCGAATTTTTTTGTGTTCGACAGGTTTACTTTACAAATTCTCGCCAACAAATCTGAGGGTGTAAGCCACCTTTTAATTTATACATCACATCTGAGGTGAAACAGTACTATTTATCATACAGACTTCGGATAGAATACGGTATTCCAAAATTTTTCAAGACAAATTGCACTCAATCAATCGTGGGCTTTTATCGAAACCGTTCAAAATCACCCATACGGCCAGCCGGTTCTCATTTCTAGTGCGAGCTGTCAGTGTGGTCGAGTGTTTGAATGAACTTTAATAGAGATAAACGTCAACATAATAACGAATTTATTATCATTATTTTTTGTTATTTAATGGTTTCAGTTATAGCGATGTGCAATCTTATAAAGCGTTTGATACGCGCGACATTTTAAGTACTCCTGCAAGAGATGTTCATGAACGATGAAAACAAACGTCACGGACAAGCGATTAAAATTGCAAGAGAGACTACGAACAATCAATAAACGAAATATAATTCGGTGAAAAATTTACAGAGACAACAATTTTCATTCACGAAGACAAGTATTAAAGTGTCTCTAAAAATCCCGAGTCTTTAAGCTTAAAACTTAAGCTTAAGTTTATTTTGTTTTACTTTCAGCCGGCCTCCCGGTGTTTGCTTTTTTCAAAGATGAACTCCTCGAAGCAAGAAAATCGCTCAAAGTTTTCTTTCTACAGCAAAATTTATAACTAAATATTCTTCGGAACTTTTTCTTCCTATTTGCGGTGAGAAAATATATCTGAAGGCCTTTTAAAGTTTTGTAAGCTTATATCAAACCTGGTACTAGATCAGATCAGATCAAACCTTACAAACGTGCATAAACTTGCCGCATAAATTAGAAACTAGACATAACAAAAACAAACATCAAATACAATAATTACTCAGGCTTACCATTCGAGGTTCAGTTCCTGAAAGATATCAAGGAGACTTTTAAACCCTCTTACGCATTAAGCAAGGTGAAAAACGAAAATGATGCCATCCGAAATCGGATTACCGAATTTTAACAAGCGACGCATTTCTCAACCAAAAACCCAATAAACAAACCAGCCATGAATAACAGAAGACTCTTGATAGCCGCTGTATTTCATTTTGTACATCCAGTGGAAAAAGACAGTTAAAAACATCGCAAGAAACTCTGTCAGCTTCAGCTGTCAAAGTAAACAACTTTCGAGATGCTGCATAAATTTTCCGCATGAGCTCACCTGTCAAATTTTGACCAATCAGAGTACAAAAATTTTAGGTAGAGCGTGACCAATGCGTGACCATGGTAAGAAAAGGTCTTCCCCGCCTGTATTTTCAAAAGAAAAATGGCTGAATTTTCGCGTCCGAGGTCAGTTTAAAGTCAAAATCTTAACAGTGCGGGGCCATAGTGACATAAACACAACATATTCCATATGAATCATTGGGAAAAATAAACTTGAGCCCGCGATCATTTGAAACTAGTAATTTGTCAGCGGATAACTTAAAAAAAAGTACTCGACCTCGATGGGTCGACACTTGAGCCCGCGGTACAATCAGTTGATACTGGTCAGCGGATATCCTGTTTTGACAGCTGTCAATTGTTCACAACATTGATGTGCAATTAGTTTTCTCTTTGGCTCCCAAATTAGCTAGAAAGTGCGAGAGTAAACATTGGTTGTCCTGTGGTGCGGACGGACGGTCGGGCGTACGGTCACGTGATTACCAAATTTTCTCGGATGGGTAGATTACAACATTTTCTTAGCTATGGGGCTCCGTCCACGCGCGCGCGCTTCGCGCGCTGGTGGAGCTCCGCTATAATTTCACATCAAGAGAGGTTTCTTTGGAAGAACGCGAGATACAAAATTGCAAGGATGGCTTTGTACCTAGAAGATATGGTATTACTGGTGCAAGAGAGAGACAAAGAGAGGTGCAGCAACAAACAAAACTTGCTTTATTGTAATATGTTGACCATTTCTCAGGCAGGAAAAGACCGAGAAAGACTAAGTTACGGACAAATGTAAAATTAAAGAGTGGTTTTAATATAAGGGGGGGGGGGATAAGACGATACTTTTTCCATCCTAGAGTGGGATACTTAGAAAAAAGGGTTATTAATAAAGCCTTTAAATTAGTAGATTACTTCAAGGTACGTGCTGTAGAAAGTAGAAATTTATCTGAAAAGAGTGAAAAAAAAGGCTAAAGGGTTTATATAAATTTACTCACTGAATTGTCTAGGGATGACAACTGTGTTACAAGAGAGCAATTAAGAGCAGATGTCTGTAAATATAGACCAGAGGTAGGAAAAATAAAATTTTTGAAAAATCCCAAAAAAATCATGTAGACTACCCTAGGTATTCTAGCTATGAAAATATAAATTTTAGTTTCATCGGATAAATATTTTGGCGATACGGCGAATGCCAATTTCGGGCGATTGAAGGCAACAGCCAGACCGCTTTTTCGGGCCTGTAGACCGGGCGACGAAAAGACCACGATTTGAATCAAATTCAAATATCAATCAACCCAAAAAAGCTTCTTATCGTATTAAACGAGTTTTAATACATATTTTGAGTGGTTATATTCTCGAATTGATTGCAACTGGAATATTTTATGAATTTTTAAATATTTACAAAATTTTAAAGATTTTACGCGAGCAAAATATTGTCAAATTTCAAAGGCCTAAAATCACATCCGATACATGATTTCAAACAGAAAAAGACGTTCCACGTAAAAAAGCAATCTTTAAGCTTTCAAAATAAGCTTTCAAAACTCTGAACAACATATAACATGAATTTTTGGGAACGCAAAATTCACGGAGCATTTAAGTGTAATTTGACCTTTCTGACTTGACAGATAAGAGGTTCGGCGCGACACAAATCAATCCTCCAACAAATGTTTCAGCCAAAATACATTTAATTTAAGCAATCTCAAGTCCCACACTGATACATAGATGCTTCATATGCATTATGTGGAACGTTTCATACCATTTTGTCAACTGTGAATGAAGAACTCTTATCCTGGCCCTCAGGTGCATTATTTGAACTCGCCTCGATTTGGGTCAAGTTCCGATCACGAAACAGCAAAGTTTTCAAAATCTACACCAAATATCTATCCTTTCTAGTATATAATCAGGTCTACAATTTATTTGTTTGTACCTTGTATCCTTGTTTGACTTCATTTCTGAAATGAAAGTGAGACAAACCACTGCGAAATTCCCACTGGCTCGACATGACACGTGTCGGGTGAAAGAGTCGTTTAAGAGTCGATTGCATTACGTAAACATGACATACAGCGATTATTATTCCCGACGTAACCAAAAAAATCCTAGGAACGAAAATTCCCCCCCCCCCCAACCAAATTTCCGAGGCCTAATTTCCGAGCCCTGTAATTTTCCGTGAAGGATTAAATGATATGGCACGCCGAAAAATGGAAAGTAACTGTCAATGGTTCGTTTATTCATCGTATGATCTGCCGAATTTATCTTTTCTCATCTGACAGTCTGAACTGCGCAGCCAGCATTGTACGCGCGCGGTACTCCACCAATTCCTACTTAAATTAAGGTATCACAAAACGTTCATATATATTTATATTTGCCAAATTTTCCTATCGCCAAAGAAATCCCCTAGTGAAAAATTTCAAAACAAAATATAAATACCTTTATTATCTTGGTAACTTTGACTCTCCCCTCCCACTCCAACCCCGCCTTAAGCCAGGCATAGAGTTAAATATTATTATTTGCGCTGTTCTTTTTGGTAGTGGTTAGTAGTAAGTCGACACTTCTCCCCCTTCCTCTATTTGTCCTGGTTCTGTCAGTTTGGAAATATCCTAATGTGTCGTCCAATTCTATTACAATATGCTGCCTTTAAAGCCAGAATAAAGCACTAGTAAGGACGTCCTACCACGGTAACAAGAGCGCTTGCGGCGTCGATATTTACGGAATCTTGGACCGTCTTGTTTTACTAAGTTTACTCTAGTGCTGAAAATAAGGAAGCATCATTGGCAGCTAGTACAATTCTGCACGCTTATGTGCGGCGACACAGCGTACAAAAATGAAGCGTTGGGAGGGTGGGTTGGGTGACCAGTGTGATTCAAGTAATAAATAACCCAGGACACAGAACGTGCGCATAAGAGAGAGCAACCGATCGGCTGAGCGCAACGTTACAGTCAGTTCTGCAGCATGCCATCTGACTGGCATCCGCCTAGAGAGAGAAGACTATATGCAGTAATCCCCAGGGAGAAGGGCGTGTGCAGTCGTCAAACTGCAACTGTCCAGGTGCATGTTGGTTCGCCGCATTGTCAAAGAGGGCTATAATGTAGTTTGCGCATTGACGAACTTGTCATAGTTTGGAACTTGCGTACTTGCCTGCTCTTAAGCATCTTCGAACTCATTACAGAAGAACCAGTGTACCACGATTGAACATTTATCTCCTCTGCCCCTGGTCCTTTCTCGACAGGTTCATTCTGTGCTAACGTTCTAGAGTAGGTCCCCAATCATAGACGGCGTAGCAGGGGCCATTTTTTTGGGCGGGGGCAAGGGGGGGGGGGGGTGGCGAAAGAAGAAATGTCGAAGACGCGTGTTCCCCTCGCGCGGCCTGGCATGCTACGCAGGCTAATCCAAACAGCGCCCGCTTTATAAATTGCCAAAAAAGGGTAAAGCAACCATATTTTTCGTCGATAACACGTGACAATAATATCTTAAAAACGTGAGATCGACGGTGCGCTCATTTTACCTTATGGTGGACAGCTCGCTTAAAGTGAGATTTAAAACGTACCTAGCCTGCCGGCGGTGTTGCACTCCCGATGCGCACCTGACTCTGTGTTCGTGTATTTGGTACTTGTACCAAACTCGCCTAAAACTAGTTCTCCATACTTGCACGCTGTAAATATCGTGGTACAATAGCAAGTAGACGTGTACTAGCTTAGACCGAGAGTGCACTAACAAAGATTGTTGTCGCAAGCGCAAGATACAAGGGTAGCACGATTTTCTAACTCGTGCTTTTTTTTCTTGTAATTATAAGCTCTTTGTACATGATGGGCCATATTAGATAGCGTGTTGCAGAATTACTGCGAAACGCATTAGGTTTTTTCCTAAGCTGACAGATCTATCAGGTATGGGAAAAGCGTTGAACCAAAACAAACAACAAGAGAGAAGGCGTTATTTGCATTTCGCGGTTTAATAGACACGCACGGGAATCACAAGCCTACGATCGGTAAAAATTGAGATTGTCTACTCATTTAATGGCATACCTATAACATGTAGGTTAGAGATGGAATTTTTTCACACAAATCAGAAATAATCGCTGTGAGTCAAGTTTTCGTAACGCAATCGAGTCTAAAACGGCTCTTTCACGTGACACATGTCATGTCGAGCGTGGTGTAGATTTTGAAAACTTCGCTGTGTCGTGATCGGAACTTTACCCAAATGCTTACATTAAGAGAAGATTTTCTAAGCTTTAATTTAGGGGCTAATATGGATGATTATATATTGCCTAGTTTGAATCTGATATCTAAAGTGCGTAAATTGACAGAGAAAGCTGGTGTGGCGATGGAACCTTTGCTAACTGGGCTGCCTATTGTTGCTGGATATAGCTGGTGTGTAGGACGTAGAAGCCTGAAACTGAGACCCAAAAGCATGATGGGATATGTAAAATCCCAGTGTTGACAAGAGTATAAATAGTTACTGTACGGATTGTATGACAAGGGATAGGTCGTTTAGTTGTGCTGCCCCCAGACTTTGGAACCCTCTTGCGTCTACGATGAAGTCTATTTCCAGTCTAAATCTGTTTAAAAATAGACTTAAAACTTGCTTATTTAATAAGGCTTTTATTTAGGAATTTTAGCATTATAAATTTAGGCTTTATTTTCCATCTTTAATTAATTTCTTATGTAAGGCGCAGTTGAATATTATCATAGAAACTGCGCAGTACAAATTTCTATTAATAATAACACTTTTAATATAAACCTCAAAATTTACGGCCAAATTCCACGAAAAGAGAATCTCGCGTACATTCTTCGTTTAAAATATTGATTTTAACAAAGTATAAGGGAAAATAAAGAGCAACAGTTTCCTTAAAGAACGCTATAGTTATATATTTAATCTACAAACCTGAAGAGCGGTCTATGCCTTATAAAAACGACGACCACTTTCGTAAATTCTTTAATTTCCGCTGATAATAAACGCTGCTTAACGTTTTTATTCAATCTTATTGATTGATATATTTTCGTTAAGACTAGTTTTGTTTTCTGATTAGCATAACTGTTTTTGTCATCAAATCGATTGGCTGGAAACTACATTAATTGGGGAGTTCTAATTTAGCGAGCACGAAAGAAATGCTTCTTGTTGCATGAATATTTTCTTTTCTGTAGCAGTCAAAGACATTCCAACACTTAAAGCAATGCCAACCTACTCCTTTCCTTTCTGTATTCTCTCTTGGAAGTGTGATAATTGTTGCTCGCTATAAATTTCATAAGAGTCCGAAAACGGCGATAGCCTTTGAAACCTCGTTTCTCCTCGCAGGCCTAATGAAAACCCCACTTTTCACGGGCGACGTTTTTCAGTGTAATGCGGATACAACGTGTTGGATGATCCAAACTCATTGAGACGAAGTTAACTAAGCCAGACGTCGAACTTTTCATGAACTTAACTCACTAAATTTGGCTCGTCTTATGAAAAGTTTGACGTTTGGACTAGGCCTAAGACTGTTAAGAGAAGACCCAGACGAAACATTGTTTAAGATTTTCCTTGCCTCCTTTAATTCATTCTTCCAATTTCTTTCCTTTTTATAAAAAACGGAAAAAATCAATAATACTTTCTAGGACCTATAAGTTTCTTGTGCAAATCGACGCTAATCGTTGTTATGAAATGTAGCCGTAATGTGTTTATAAAATAATACTTGAAGAAATGCGTCGTTTACTCACAATGCCTCCAGCGAAACGAGATTTGAAAAAAGCCCTGGCAGGAGCTTCTTGAGATTGTTGAAGCGCAAAAGCCTGGGGGAAAACAAAATATATTAATTTGTCTCAGATAAACAGAAAAACCCATTTTCAGACGCCAGTGTGTACACCCTATTCATATTTTATCCTTTCCATTACAATATATATATATATATATATATATAAATATAAATACTTGTATTCTGGGTAGAACGTATTCCGTAGAGCGCTCAATTCATTTAATTGAAGAGCATTGACTATTAATAATCACAGGAGTTCAGGCTTCAGGAGTAATCATTGATCGTTTATTGCGACAGTGCTGTTTCGTATGGTCCGAAATTGTAGGACCACACTCATCAGGCAACTTCAACGATTGACCGTTAAAATTAAAAGCCGGCAGTAAATATAGGGATGCGTTAAGAGATAGTATCTAGGTAACAGATGGATTGTGTCTTAGTTACGTTACTCTAGAGTTCTGAAGTACATATCTGTTTCTGTGGGGGCATGAACTCGCTAGTTCGTTTCGCCTGTTTAGGCTACAAAGCTCTTTTTTACAAATGATGATAAACTTTTCATATAAATATTCAGGAAAATACGTTTCTCATGATTGATTAGCATGCAGAAGTTCATTAAATGGACATGCCCTCTCGTCATATGCCATGAGGAGTTTACTTTGGTCGAGATACAGTATAGGTCACAGAAGAGGTGCTGGTGCACACGGTCTCAGGCAAGGTATAAACCATTTGGTAATGGAAATGGAAATCTCGTTCCTCGTATCATGCTCAATATAATATAAGGACTATAGGAACATTTAGTGGACGCGAGGATTGTTTCTCTGTGTTGTTGTTGTTATCCCTTTAGCTCAAATACAAAAACAGCAGTGAATATTACTTTAATTTGAAAACGGCAAAACCCAATAAGTTAAAGACGTCTTAACGTGAAAGCAGTTCATAAATGTAAATATACACTGTAAGGACAAGACTATTAAGGTACAAAGGAGAACGCCCAGAAAATTTGGTAACAAATCTCTACCTATTACATAACTACTAAAAATACTTAAAAATAAAAAAGGGACAATAACAGCAAAATTTAGGGATTAAGTGACCATTTGACAGAGACCGATAGATCCGTTTTCATCATGCTTGAACTTATTCAAAGGCGAGAGTTGTAGGGTTTGCTTTCGCTGCTCAATATTTGAAAAGAGTTCCCTCAGTCTATAATATTCGCATAAGAAGGCAAAGCCTTATCTTAGGTTACCTTGATTACGAAATTTAAGGAGATCTTTTGATCTCGTTTCATATCCTGAGGAGGAAACTATGCAGGCTGCTCTCGATCTGTTCTGCAACTGTTTTAAGTAATGTTTAAAACACGTGCTGTAAGTGTTTTGAACAGCTTCAAAAACGTAACCCTGAGTATTTAATTTCAATAGGATTGGTAAAAGATGCATTTCTCTTTTTAAAACGTGTTGATTGAACAAGACCAAACAACAGCGGTCAAAATAACAAACGTTGGACAGAAATAATTATGCAAATGCATATGCAACGGAAGTACGCAGTTTGAGCGTCAACTTGCCTTCGCAATACGGCTATTTAAATAAAAGAAATTTCCACAGTTATGTGGCCGCACAACAGGAAAAAAATATAATTGAGTGTCGCAAAGTCTAACTGCTACGCGCGCGAAATATTAGGCATTGATTTACGAAAATGCAAACTGGTAAGAATTAAATTATGTACCTTATACTACTTCGTGAGAAATTTCTGCAATTTGATTGGCTTAGAGCAGTGGTATTTCAGCTTAATTTGAAATACCTACATGTGAAAATTACAAACCTTTTCTCTCAAATTTCACTCGACTAAAGGCTCGTGAAATTACGTATAACAATTTTGAAATTCCATTCATGGTATTTATGCCAAATATTACTACTAATCACGCTATTACCTATACTTATTACATTAAATTCTGGCCACACGTTAATTAGGCGATTTGAAAAATCCTTATTTAGCGGCATTTTAATTTAGCGATTATTCATAAAGTTTGGAACATAAGTCACTTAATTTTAGCGACTTCACGAACTGAAACTTTGACGAATTAAGGTATTCAAAACTTTTACGACGACAGTAGAACATATGTGTGATAAAATCATAAACGTCAATAGCTTCATTGACATCAAAATCATACAACGTTCTGAAACTTAATTTTGAACGAAACAAACGAAACTTCATATTTAAGGTACAGTGTCACATAGAGTCAATGCTCCTTTTATAACTACCTACCATATGTGTATGAAACCAACCAGATCTCCGAATCTCATATTGTAGGCTCTTCAATTAAGCAACGATTTAAATTTAGCGACTCTTAATTTTAGTACATTTCAATTTATAGATTTTTAGAAAAATTGCTAAATTCGCTAAATTAAAGTCGCGCCATAAAATCATGTAATAAGGTAATATAACTCCTTCTCGAAATGATAACATTAATATCTTGATCATGATATGGACCACCGTTTGGTGCTTTATCGGTTTGAAAACTTTGTACTGCGATGAGAATAAGTTCTGACCGGTCCTGTTTTTTTGTTTGGTAAAGAATAAACATTTTCTGTCTTCAGTAGATGCATTTTGTCACTTTTTTAACTTTGCATTTTTTTTGTAAATTAGGAGGACCGTTTCACAAAAAATTTCATGTATGTTAGTTTTCTTTATATAAAATGTTAATCCTAACTGTACTCCATTGTTTCAGTCATTCAACCCCTTATTTCCCCTGAGGCCGAATTCAAAATGCCCCTTTGTTGCCTTTTTCGTTGCTTTTTTGCCGTTCTCGTTACCTTCGCCGTCGTCGCTGCTTAAGCTCCCTAATATTGCGTGGGAGACGGTATCAAAGGCTTAAGTGAGATCTAAAATTACGGCCGAAGTAGTGATGCCTCATCAATGTAAACCCTCGGACGTACAAGGAAAGTCATACCCCCACCGTGGTATAAGGGGGATTGACGGAACCCCTCCCCTGAGTTTTCGATATGTTGCAGTATTTCGAAACGATTTTGCCTTCAGTAAAAAGCCTTTGATCCTCCCTACAAGATGAGATATATTTTATGGGTGGTGACGCTGCTAGTGGCCTGGGATGTCACCAAACATGGTTGCCATCTTGGATTTTATCAAGAATTAGAAAACAGGTAAAAACCGATATTTCTTTGTGCTTAACATGTTGAATAACGCGTATGAACTTTGCATCATTTTATCCACAAGCTTTACTTTTATTGCTGAAAGAATTTAAAACATGCATTTTCACTAAAAATGGCTTGACCACCTGCTACTTATCACGTCATATCTCGAAACCATAGTATTTGACCATCACTAAACTTGCCTCAAAATGTGCGCAAGGGATAAACTAACAGCTACTGAAAACTTCAGGTGCTGATGTTTTATCGTCTAGGAAAAATCACAAAAAATCTCAGAGGGAGTGGCAACCATCGCCCTCCCCCCCCCCCCCCACCCCCTTGTACGTACGAGGGTTAAGATACCATTCATTTGTTATATCTAGCAAAGTTGTTAATGTGAAGTGAAGAGAGAAATACAGACTGGTATTTTGGTACAAGATCATGTTCCTTTACATGGGCGTAAAGAGGGTCGGACACGATCCTTTCACATACTTTTGATAAAGCAGATAAGACTGAGATTGACCTGTCATTCTGCGGGTCTGTATGGCAATTTACCTTAAATACAGGGGAGATTTTTGTTCTTCCCTTTTAAAGGAAAAACGTCAATATGCGGAATTTATTGATGATAGCTGACAACGACGCGGAAATGACTGTCATGCTACTTCTCTATGAGATTTCCATGAATTCTTTATTTTCCTCGAGTGTCATATATAGCTTTCAAATATCCGCCTTGACGTTGTTTTAGTAATCCATACTGAATTTGCATAAAGAGGTTTTAGGTCAGCAAAAAGGGCTTGTGCCATTTTTATTATCCTTATATATATACATTTGCTTTGTGTTCGCTAGGTAATAATAAAAAAAAGCCGGCAGTGTTCATTAACAAACAAAACTAATCGTTCGTCCTCTTTTCAATTATATACATTTTACGTCAATGTTGACTCTTGGAAGAATATACTTCATTTCTTAATAACGGTTTGTTTGACTTTAGTCTATTTTTCGTGATTTTACTACCGGACGACATTTATTCATAGTAACGCCTTTCGTGCAGGTGCATCTCGTTTTAATTGCGATTTAGTTATATTCATTTGCGAAAATATATTTCATTAAGTTGTTAGTTAAAGAGAGGTAATAACCGAATTTTGAATATGAAAGTTTTTGTGGTCTTGCAATTTTAAACTTACATCGGTTTTTGTTTAAGGTGAAAACTTCCAATTAGTCTGCGCTTTTCCTGTTTAAACAGCCGATAACTGAACTTGCAATTTAATTCATTTTGTAACACTTTGTACATAAACGCTGTTTTGCTGACCTGGCTAGGTCCTTGTCTCAGTACTTTTGCTTTCTAAAATAGCAACAGTAACAAAAGATTTCAGGTTAAAAATAGAATTTGTATTTAGTTTTCATTTAACTCTAAGTGATTTCTGTTTAAATTTCTATTGTATTCTTTTGTCTTCAATGGTTGTAAAAATCATATATGAGTAAGTTGCTTTGAACTGACTTTTCGATTACATCCCCGATAACTTTGTGTGCTAAGTTACACTACGTGTTCAAGAATAAACGCTGTTGGAACCACAGTTCAGTTTGCCTTTGCTGTACCAGTCAGTGGTTTGATCCCGGTCCTACGAAGAAGTGACGGCTCTTCCCCGCAAGCGAGTTGCCATTTGAGTCTAGTTTTCCAGTTTTATCGTGAGTGAAGCACCGAGTTCCCGTTGAGTGTTTAAATCGTTCGAAAGTGGAAAACCTTCTTTCACAGAAGTATTCAGGAAATATTATAAAGTCCAGGGACCTTATGTGGAGATAACTTATTTAGGATTATAAAAATTCCACTGCCGTAGTATGTCGCTGGAGTTATCTACATCCATTTGGTAACGTGTAGGCTAGAGTAGGACCGATCGAAGTAAAATAATTGTTCAGGATTTCGCAAATGTCGAAGGTTCAGTAACTGGTTTATTGTTCACTCTCAGTTTATTTATGGCACTACTCTACTATTCATTCAATTTACAGTCCGTGATCTGATTAATAGATATCCAAATTTCGTTTGGTTTACCAATGTTGTTTTCGAACTTTAGATTTATAAAAATCGGGTTTTCCTTTTTTGATCTCATTGTTTCCCTTCTTTTGAAACCTTTCCCATTTTAGCGGGCCTTTACTTGTCACCGCTGGTTTCTTTAACCTGTCAAGGTTACTTTTTAAATTTCTTTCCTAGGAAAATAGGAGCTTGCGACCAATTGAAAACTGATAACTGGTGATCAGCGGAGATCATAAAAAACTGAGTGAGCCAGCTTGATGAGTTAAGCTCTATGCTCACCATACGGTCATATGATAGTGGTCAGTGGATTCCCTGTTTTGACAGCTACCATTTGACCATAACAGGGATATTCTTCATACCTTAGATTCTTATAATTCTGGACAAAAGTCCTTGGGACAGTGAAGTAGTTTTCGTAATTTTCTCTCATTTCTGGATGTTCTCATGAAACAGTGCAGCCTTTTGAAAATAACTTGTAGTTCTCCCTCCCCACCAATTATCAGTGTTTGGCATGAATCAAGACATAAACCTGGCATGAAGGTTGAAGATGCTAAAAGACTGGTACGTGATGCAATTGCTGCAAGAATATTTAGTGATGTTACGAAAAACTGTATTGCGTGACTAGCGTGACTTTCTAGAAGCTTCGCGAGAGTTCATAGTTTGTTTATTTTAGAATCTTCCGTAAGCGTTTCTAAAGCGGTATATTTTGTAATCTTTCTATAATTAGACTATTTGGAAAGTTCTAGAATCTTATTGTAAACGTATATAAGTAGGCGAGCCCGAGTTCATTTTTAAGTAGTTTTCAAAAGCGAAGAGAGTTTGACGTTGGTCGTGTTCAGTCAAGTGTGACGAAAGCAGTGTTTATTCAAGTTGGCGGAGGCCGTGTAAGTTTACCAAGTTAATTCAAGTTGGCGGAGGTCGTGTAAGTTTAACGAGTTACGTGCTGTTGTGGAGTTTTCCTTCGTGGAAAATACGTTCATTTTGGTATAAATCTTCTTGTTGCTTTTCCGACAACCCTGCGTTCAGTTTGGTTTGCAAGCTACTCGTCCTCTAAAAGATTATCCGCGTAACATTGGGGGCCTGTCCGGGAGAGGAATTCAATTGTTTGCCGACCACAGTAACCAGGAAAGGACAGTTTAAGAAGATTGAGTTACAGCGAGAGTAAGAAGAACTGCTACGAGGAAGTATATCAAGTAAGTTTTGCTGTGAACTACTGCTGTGGAAATGGAAAAGCTTTTGCAGATAGTGAAAGAATTTGGATTGGAGGGAGAAAAGCTGCTCGAGTTTGTAGTAAAACAACAAAAGTTAGAAGAAGAAAGAAGGAGGGAAGAGGAAGAGAAAGAAGAAAAACGTAGACAGAAGAAGAAAAGAAGAAAAACGTAGACAATTGGAAGAGGAAAAAGAAGAAAAGCGTAGACTGTTGGAAGAACAAAAAGAGAAGAAACGTCGAATGCTTGAGGAAGATAGAAGAAAAGAAGACCAAGAAAGAGAAACTAGGCGGCAAAAACGCGAACTGAGAAAATTAGAGCTGGAAACAGACCTGTTGAAACAGAGAGAGGCTATTGAAGCCACTCAGAGAGAGCATGAACTAGAGCTCGCTCGTCTAGCACAAGGCAGTAACGATACCGAACGTGCTGAAGTAAGAGAGGATAGGGCCAAGGCACCCAAGCCTCCCTCATTTGTTGATGGCACGGACGACTTGGATGCTTACCTACAACGAGTTGAGAGATTTGCAACCACAGCTAAATGGGAGAAGACAGGATGGGCTTCGAAACTCAGTGCTCTTTTGTCTGGAAGTGCGCTAGATGTTTGTTCACGATTATCTGAGGAAGTAGCCCAAGATTATGACCGAGTGAAGTTGGCTTTGATGAAGAGATATGACCTTACAGAGGACGGCTATTGTCGTAAATTCAGAGCATCAAAGCCGGAAGTTGACGAGAGTCTTGAGCAGTTTATAGTGAGACTGGATAGATACTTGCTACGTTAGTTAGAGCTGTCGAACACTGAACGTTCTTTTGAAGGCCTGAAAGATTTAATTGTGAAAGAACAGTTTATTGACGCTTGTCCAAAAGAGTTAGCTATTCACCTTCGTGAAAGAGCCGCGGAAACGCTTGTTCAGATAGCGAAGATTGCCGATCAGTGCTTAGAAGTACATGGAAAGCATCTGTTCAGCTCTGCGAGCAAGAAGCCACAAGTACAGCCCAAGGCGGAGGAAACAAAGACTGCACAGAGTGATACAACAGCCCTCCAGTGTTACAAGTGTAACGCCCGCGGACACAAAGCCATTAACTGCCCAACTCTAGCTTAAAGGTGTTTCCTGTGTAGCAAGTAAGGTCATGAAGCGAGGAACTGTCGATCAGGTGGACGAAAGTCAGGAGGTCAAGGTGAGGATAGTAACCCTGTGCAACGTGATCAAGTTAGTGCTGGCTGTTTGGTTAAGTCACCCGATCTTAACGCTACGCCCGAGGAAGTCAAGTCGTGTATTCAAGATGATCAGCTTCTGTTAGCCTGTGGCAAGAACGTCCCGTTGCTGAGAAATGCCTGTGTTGAACCCTTAACTGGAGGAAGAAGTAAGATGCCTGTTGTAAAAGGTAGAGTTGGAGAGAAGACCGTTGACGTTTTAAGAGATACTGGTTGCAGTGGAGTAGTAGTCAAGAAGAACCTTGTCAGCGAGGATCAGTTCACCGGAGACTTTAACGTTATGTTGCTTATTGACAACACGGCAAGGAAAGTGCCTATAGCAAGAATTTATGTTCATACCCCTTATCTTAAGGGCCATGTAGAAGCGCAGTGCCTTTCAGATCCTATCTAAGACCTAATCATTGGCAACGTACCTGATGCCAGGGACGCACAAAATCCAGACCCCGGTTGGCAAAAGGCCTGTGCAGTGACTACAAGAAGTCAAGCTAAGAAAAAAGAATGAACGCACAGCCTTGAAGGTGCCAAGTAGCCGTGAGAGCCCTATTGTGGATAGAGAGAAGCTCAAGCAGATGCAGGGTGAAGATAAGAGTCTGCGCAAGTACTGGGATCGAGACGATGTACTAGTAAAGGGTCAGGCAGAGATTTCGTTTGAAGAAAAATGTGGAGTACTGTACCGTCTGTACAAGCACCCTTATGTGAATGGTGGAAAAAAACCGCTTAAGCAAGTCATGGCACCTAAAAAGTCGAGGCGCCCCATAATGGAAGTAGCTCACGGATCGATCATGGGCGGTCACATGGGCATCAAGAAAACAACAGACAAGATCCAGAGTGCGTTTCATTGGCCTGGAATTCAAGGTGACGTGACTCGGTTTTGCAAGTCCTGTGACGTTTTTCAGAAGACTGTAAGTAAGGGATCAGTGCCGAAGGTACCGTTAGAGAAGATGCTGCTAATTGATAAGCCCTTTAAGAGAGTAGCAATAGACCTTGTTGGGCCTATCAGTCCTCCGAGTGAAGACGGACACAGGTACATATTGATGCTGGTAGATTTTTCGACTCGCTATTCTGAGGCTGTACCACTAAAGAACATTGATACGGAGACTGTAGCAGAGGCATTGGTGGATATCTTCAGCCGTCTAGGAGTACCTGAAGAGACCCTGAGTGATCTGGGTACACAATTTGTTTCTGATTGCATGAGAGAAGTTACGCGACTACTAAGCATCAAACAGCTTACAACAACACCCTATCACCCGATGTGTAACGGTCTGACAGAGAAGTTCAACGGAACGATGAAGTCTATGCTGAAGAGACTGTGTAGCCAAGATAGCAGCCAAGATAGTGGCATCCCTACATAAACCTGCTGTTGTTTGCTCATCGTGAAGTCCCTCAAGAGTCCACTGGTTTTTCGCCGTTGGAGCTGTTATATGGAAGAGCTGTTAGAGGACCAATGGCCATACTCAAACAGCTGTGGACGAAAGAAGTTGAGGGGTCTGAAGTGAAGAACAGTTACCAGTACGTTTTCGAGTTGCGAGAGAAGTTAGAAGATACCCTTAAGCTAGCCCATAGTAAATTGGAGAAAGCCCAGCAGAAAGGAAAGCACGATTACGACCGCAAATCTAAGGTCAGGAAGTTTCAACCAGGTGAGAAAGTGCTTGTGCTGCTACATAGCGACCATAACAAGTTACTTATGCAGTGGAAAGGTCCCTTTGAAGTTAGTTCAGTAGTAGGTCTCAATGACTACAAGGTGAAAGTAAAAGACAAGGAGAAAGTTTATCACGCTAACCTCCTTAAAAAGTATTTTGAGCGAGAGGAGACTACAGTCGAAGGAGCAGTAGCTGTTGGAGTAGGCGCTACGAGTATAGACGATGCTGTCGACTGTGCGGCTAAAGTTGATGAAGCAGAGGAAGAAGAGGTTGATTTCCTAGAGCTTGGTGGTTATGTAGCCAAGGAATCAATCGAGGACGTTGCAACTGGACCGAATCTTACGGACGAGCAACAAACTGAATTTACGGATCTGGCTAAACAGTTCACGAATTTGTTTACTGAAGCACCAGGTACCACAGATCTCGTTCAGCATCATACTATACTCACCTCAGACGAGCCAGTTAGATGAAGACCCTACTCAGTACCTTACAGCGTGAGAGAATCACTGAGAAAAGATATTGCCGACATGATCAAAATGGTAGTTATCAGAGAGTCCAGTTCTCCGTATGCGTCACCTGTTGTAGTAGTGAAGAAAAAAGACAACACAAACCGCGTGAGCGTTGATTATCGGAAATTGAATAAACTAACTGTATTTGATCCTGAGTCTATGCCAACTGCTGAACACTTGTTCCAGAAGCTTAGCGGAGACAAATTCTTTTCAAAAATTGACCTTAGCAAGGGATACTGGCGATAGCTATACCAGAGGAGGACATTCCGAAAACTGCGTTCGTAACACCTGACGGGTCGTACGAGTTCTTGAAGATGGCGTTTGGAATGATTAACTCGGCGGCAACACTGAAGCGTGCAATGAAGAAATTGATAGAAGATCTAGATGATGTCGACTTCCACTGGGATGATATATTGTTTCACACCCGTACGTGGGAAGAACATATCAGAGTCCTCAGGGAGCTGTATTCGCGCCTTGTACAAGCTGGATTGACTATCAGACCTACGAAGTGCCTATTCGGAGTAAACAGTGTGGATTTCCTAGGCCATCGACTGGAGCAAGGATAATTGGTCTACATCAGGATAACGTGGAGAAAATTAAAGATGCCCCAAGGCCAAGCACAAAGAAACAGGTGCGCTCATTTATGGGTCTAGCAGGATACTACAGAGATTTCATTCCCAACTTCGCAGCGATCGCAGCACCCTTATCTGATCTCACACGGAAAGGCCAACCCAATAAAGTTGAGTGGAGTGAAGCACAAGAGAAAGCCTACCAAACAATCAAGTCCTACCTAACAAGTGAACCTATTTTACGTCTTCCCGACCCAGCTAAAACCTATTTCTTACGGACGGACGCTTCCAACAATGGAATTGGTGCAGTAATGATACAAAGGCACGATGAGAAATTATTCCCGGTTTGTTACGCAAGGAAGAAATTATCAAGTGCGGAGCGCAACTATTCTACAATCGAGATAGAGTGCCTAGCGATTGTATGGGGAATCAAGAGATTTTATCTATATCTGTACGGTGTACCTTTTGTGCTGCAGACAGACCACGAGCCGCTGAAGTACATGGACAGTGCAAAATATACCAACGCACGACTCATGCGATGGGCGATGTTTCTACAAAGTTACAATTTCAAGGTGGAAGCCATCAAAGGATCAGAGAATGTTGGAGCAGGTTATCTTAGTCGAGTAGAAGAATAACCTGAGAGACACCGGACTACCCCTGTTGTATATTAGCTAACAATTTTTCTGTTGTATTGGAAATTTAGGAAATTTCTTCTGAAAGGGGGTTATGTTACGAAAAATTGTATTGCGTGACTAGCGTGACTTTCTAGAAGCTTCGCGAGAGTTCATAGTTTGTTTATTTTAGAATCTTGCGTAAGCGTTTCTAAAGCGGTATATTTTGTAATCTTTCTATAATTAGACTATTTGGAAAGTTCTAGAATCTTATTGTAAACGTACATAAGTAGGCGAGCCCGAGTTCATTTTTAAGTAGTTTTCAAAAGCGAAGAGAGTTTGACGTTGGTCGTGTTCAGTCAAGTGTGACGAAAGCAGTGTTTATTCAAGTTGGCGGAGGCCGTGTAAGTTTATCAAGTTAATTCAAGTTGGCAGAGGCCGTGTAAGTTTAACGAGTTACGTGCTGTTGTGGAGTTTTACTTTGTGGAAACTACGTTCATTTTGGAATAAATCTTCTTGTTCCTTTTCCGACAACCCTGCGTTCAGTTTGGTTTGCAAGCTACCCGTCCTCTAAAAGATTACCCACGTAACAAATGACATGCCTATGCAAAGTTGAAAGTTGGGGGGAGGGGTTGGGCATGTATGAATGTGAAGAAAGCCCCACAAATGCAAATGTGACCGAAGACTTTTGTCCATGATTGTAGTTACTAAGTGTGACATTTTACGTCTGCTTACGTCTAAGTGCGAACATACCGACGGAGGGGCGATTATATCATAACCAAAATTTCTTGAATACATTGATACCCACTGCGGGCTAGGAAACATGGATCACAGATCATCTTCCACCGTAGCAACTATAATTTAAATAGTTGTATATTGAAGACCACTATGCCAAATCCGAAAACTTCAAGTAATTTGTGGAAATCACGCTGTTTAAATTAATTCTACTCAATTGATTGAGTGAAGTCGTCCTTTTCTTGCATCGTACAATTTATTTTTTCTTTCAAAATTAGTTAACTTAACTAGGGTTATAGAGGAAGAATGGAATTGAAAAAATAAAGTTCAATCGTTCTTAGTGAATAACCTTTTAAGTTGAACGGGAAAGGGAACGTTTTGTCACTCTATCTGCTGGATAGGCAAATTCAAGTGCAAATAACAACCGTAGCCTGGTGACTTTGTCGGCACGAAACAACCTTCCATTAACTCGAATTTATAATTTAAAGGGACGCAATCACGGCTATGCGCATGCGCCCCGTTTGTCTCTTCAGAATAAATTTGTTGGGTCAACACTAAATTCGAAATCGCCCTTACCGGTACAATAATTGAAAATCCTTCGTTTTATTCCGACATCCGTCGCTTTGGCTGCCCTAGTTATACTTCGGTGGTGGTTATTAACGTCTGGTTGTGTTGTTTGACTGGTTACGTGTTAAGAAGATGCAAAAAATAATGTTTTGATCATGTAGGTTCAGAAGAGCATCGTGGCCGTCCGGCAACAGGACGTTCTCAAGAGTCTTTGGAGATAGAGAAGCTTAGCCGATCGATCTGGTATGGTTCTAGCCGGTAGTGTGTGGCTTACGAAAAGAATACACGACACTTGGAAAGTGGTTAAAGGAATGAGTTCTTTCAACTTAGATTTGATTTTTGACTCCGACCTGTGGTTATACCGCAGCAGGCCGCGCGATCTTCACCGATCTGGTACACTTGAAATTTTCCTTGTATCTTTGCTTTACGATCTATCTGTTTAAGAATTGACGTTTTTAAAATAAATTATTGGCTGAATATTCTGTTTATAATCTAGTTTCTTTATGTGTTCTACTCGATAACATTTGTTTTGCGGAACACTGACCCGATGCAACGCGAATGAATTTGTTCATTTGCTGATAAGCAATTGAAATTTATGCTCAATTAACGATAATCTTTATACTCATACGTTGTGTGTTTTTGTCACCGGTCCGCTTTTTAAATCAGGTGAACGCTATGATCCAAATAACTTTAGGCCGATTTCTGTCTTACCAACTATAGCCAGAGTTTTTGAACGATCAGTTTATGAGCAGATGTACGCCTGTTTTACGGAAAATAACCTTATTCAGCCTCGTCAATCTGGGTTTAGATCTCTTCATTCAACTGTAACTGCGCTTCTAGATATGACAAATCAGTGGTGTCTTAATATTGATAAAGGTATCGTCAATGGTGTTATTTTCCTTGATCTTAAGAAGGCATTTGACGCTGTTGACCATCCTATCTTGTTGAAAAAACTGTCTGACTATGGGGTGCAGGGTCAAACCGCTTCTTGGTTCAAGTCTTACCTAAAAGACAGACAGCAATTTTGCGTGGTAAACGGATTGTCGTCTGTTAAAAATCGTATCGTATGTGGCGTTGCACATGGTTCTTTATTAGGCCCACTCTTGTTTCTTATTTACATTAATGACTTACTAAATTCCTTAGATCTTAGTATAGGAAGGTCATTTGCTGATGATAAAAATTTAACGTTCTCTGCGGTGGATTTATCAATCCTTCAGACTGAGATGAGCAACGAACTTCACAGAATTTTGAACTGGCTCAGCTCAAATAAACTCACATTGAATATTCTAATAACATTTTATGGTGATAGGTTCTCGACAGAGAATTGAAACATTAGCTGGAAATATTTCATTAAGTGTGAATGGCTTAACGTTACAACAAGTCGAGACTACAAAGTGTCTTGGCCTCACCATCGAGCAATTTCTTACTTGGAGAAATCATTTACAAAGTGTCAGACAAAAGGTCGGGTGTGGCATTAAGAATTCTTAAGACTAATTAGGCCTTTTGTTTGTTTGGAGCACCTCATAAACGTATACAGGTCAATAGCTGAGCCTTATTTTAGTTATTGTTGTACTGTTTGGGATAGTATTTGGGAAACGTTGGTAGACAGTCTTCAAAGGTTGCAAAATAGGGCCGCTCGTGTAATTACAGGTGCTTCATACTCGAAACATTCAGCTGATATTCGGCATGAACTTGGGTGGCTCTCACTTAGTGAACTGAGACATCACATTGCATTAATGATGTTTAAAGTAAATCATGGCCTCTGTCCCTCTTATTTGTCTGACATGTTTGACGTTAATACAAGCCGGCTCTGTTATGACCTTCGCTCTTAGAATGAATCTAATAGTGCCAAAAGCAAGAACAAACTATTTTAAGAATAGTTTTGCTTCTGCAGGCGCTAAGCTCTGGAATTCTCTTCCTTCCAGTTTAAAGGAAGAGACTTCTTTAAAACAATTTAAGGTTAAGATCAGGTCGTATTTACTGTCTAAAAAGCCTCATAATTTCAGTTTTTTATCATTGGGTTTAATATTGTGTGGGATTTTCTTAGTTAAGTTTTTAGATATATATCTATATCTTTAAGTAAGTTAAATATAATACATGGCTTTTAGGTAGAACAGATGCTTTGTGTTAAGTTATTTCATAAAATTACCGTGGGTAAATAAAGTTTTGACTCACTCACTCACATAGCCCTACGTAGCCATACATAGCCCTACATAGTCGTACATAGCCCTACATCCAGTAGACCAAGCCAGACGTTTGGCAAGAGAACGCCTTCTCGATGACAAAAGAGTTTTGACGGCCACGGACACTAGTGTCGCTAGAAATGTATGGCAAGTGCGGGAACGAGCGTGTAAGCACGGAGATGTACCCGCCTGAAAACTGGATTGGCTGCTATCCTAACTATGCACGAGGATATCACGAAGGTTCCTGTCACGGCGATAGGCGACCATGTCTTAAAGTGCGCCCTCGACATTTCTAGCGACGCTGGTGTCCGCGGCCCTCAAAACTCTTTTGTCATCAAGAAGGCGTTCTCTTGCCAAACGTCTGGCTTGGTCTACTACATCTCCTGTCGCTGTTGCCCTGCCCTCTATATCGGCGAAACAGGGCGCACTTTAAGACAACGTTTTGGCGAACACCTTCGGAGCATTGAAAAGAGTTTGCTGGGGTATCCTGTGGCAGAACATGTTAACACGGCTGGTCACTCAATCGACGACGCTTTGGTTCGAGGCATGATGCTCTCTGTAGATTACGCGCAACGGAAGCGCCTGGAAATGCGACTGATATTTCAACTTGGCACTAGTCAGCCGCGCGGTTTAAACTCCGACTTCCGTTTCCTCTAGGCCGCGCGCAGAGCCGCGTGTGCACTACAAAGCCTTCAATTTTTATTTCTAATTTATGGCGTATATAAACCTTGAAACGGTTTCAACGAAATGGCAATTCCACTGATGAAGGGCCAGGCCCGAAACGTTTGAAAAGGATAACTTCAACCTAAACACGGCACTTTTGTTCATGGTTTACTTATTATTTTTAATGAACATTTTTGTTACTTTTATTTTCTAAAGTGCTACGCAGCTTAACGGAAATTCTTTCGTCATTTGTTGATCATACACCGTACCGCTGCGACTAAAAGTCTTTACCATGCCAAGTATCAAGGAATTCGTTGCATCGTTACGACATAAACTTTTTGACTTTCCTCGCGACTCTCCGGAGGACATCACCAGTACTGCTAAATCTCTAGCCATATGCACCTTTACAAAGACCAGGCTTACCAGTCATATCAACTTCATCAGACGTTGTTTACGCGGTCGATTGGTTCTTGTTGGCTTTTTGGTAAAATTTCACCCGCCATCTTTTACCGGCAGATATGAACGAAGGGCGAAGTCGATATTCCGCAGTTGCTCCAGACAACTTATGCACGCCACCATCCGTGCAATGACTTCGAAACGCACTCAAGCTTCCAGTAGTATCGCCCATCATTGTGACACACTATCACGTCTTTGCTCTGCGGACGACTTTCACCGTATTCGATGCCACATCCATGAATTAAATTCCAGATACTACAGCCGGCTTAAATCTATCAAGGACGGAAAACTGGCTTCCCTTACAGAAGCTAATCGACGAGAGCGAGAGCACTATCATCCTAACGCTGGCAGCCAACCGAGCAAACTTGTGGTCACCATACCCACTGACATGCCCTTAGTGATTCGGAGAGATCCGTTCTAAGCAAAGGTCTTAATTTAGTACCTGTCAAAAGAGAGACTGACGAATATCAAGCCAGAGGCGACTGCGAACACTTTTTTCGTCGCCTCCGTTTGAAGGCACATTTTCGTAATAACGAGGAAGGTGATGCCCAGCCTGCTGACGACAGCATTGACCCCTTCGAGACGTTTAACCGTAAAGAGTCGACATGGACACCACCTGATGGTCAGTTTTCTGCCCTAGATCATTACATCGACCGTTGCCGCCGTTCGGTGAACGCAGTGGATTTTAAGGCCAGAGCTCAGTACAACAACCTGTCGCCCGCGGAAAAGGAAGTCTTAATACGACTTTCAAAACGGACATTGTCATCAAAGCGGCCGATACGGGTGGTGCTGTCGTGGTATGGTCACGCCCTCTACACATCGCCGAAGCAAATCGTCAACTGTCCGATGGGAGGTTCTACGAACGCCTAGACCACGATCCTCTTAAGGAAAATCAGAACGTGGTTAAAACAACAATAACTGAAATTGTTAGAGACAACAAGCTTCCACCATCAGCTAAAGCTTTAATTGTCCCTACACCTCAAACCTCACGGTTCTACCTGCTTCCTAAGATCCACAAAGCAGGCAACCCTGGCAGACCAATTGTTTCAGCGTGTTGTTGTCCCACCGAAATATAGCCTGCGTAGCTGGCGGTATTGTGTAGTAGTCGAGTGCGATTTGGCGGCGGAGCCGTTGTAATATAGTCGAGCACTTGAGACTTGACGGCGGAGCCGTCACGAGCGGCGAACCCGCGAGAAATACCGCCTGCCAGAGAACCATTATTTTTCGAATGCCGCCCACTTTTGTCACCTTAGCTGATCCCAATTAAATCAGCCAATCAAAGAGAAACCTGTAATTTGAAACTTCTGATCTTTTTCGCGCGAGACAGTTTAGAAATAAGCGTTGACAGGCTAAACACGACATCCTAAGCTCGTGATAATGTGAAACGTGACCTTGTGAGTTTGCTTGAACAGAGGTTTTTTTTATTTTCTCGACTCTCGCACGAAGGTTACAAGCACTACACAGTGCATGTATCATTCTAAACTTTGACTGAGTAAATCTTTTTTTTGCCACACTAGACTTAACATTAAAAGGTCATGAAGCTGGTTTGTTACATGCATACTTAGTAACCATTTCCCGTGGTTTATTCTTCTGTAGGTGTTCCTGATAGGATTTGATCTCAGATGCAGTTGTGAAGTGTTTTAATTTTCTTTGACCTTTGTTTCTTACGGCTAAATAAAGACAATTCCAGCGCTGTGAAGTTTAAAGACGCCACTTAGGCAATTTGGTCATCAATTATGCTCTTTTTAAAGGGGAAACCACAAACACTTACGTCTTTTCCAGTTTGCCATCTGCTCCCTTAATTGGGAAATATATGCGAAGGATCATCTAACATGATTGACATGTATGGCCCTCGACCAATCCGTTTCTCCGCACACTAGTGTGCGGACTATTCAAAATACTGGGGTTTTCTTGCGGGCGGTATTTCAACCGCCTCGTCCCTACTCCCTTTTTTTGGAACGCGGCTCCGCCGCCAAAACTTTAATCTCGCACCCACACAATACCGCCAGCTACGCAGGCTACCGAAAATATAGCTTCCTACTTGGATGAGATTATGTGCCCCCTTGTGGGCAATCTTGGGACCTATGTAAAGGATACCAACCGCGCCCTTCGAGTCTTCAATGATTTCCATTTTAACAACACAACGACTGGCGAACGCTTCCTCTACACCATGGACATAAAATCATTATATACTGTTATCCCCAACAACAGTGGCCTTGAAGCGTTAGCCTATTGCCTAAACAAGCGTCCAGTTCTCGACCCACCTACAAGCACACTCACCCGTCCTGCTGAACTTGTGCTGACCCTCAATGCCTTTACCTGTAACGGAGATTTTTACCAGCAAATCGTAGGGGTCGCCATGGGCAGTAAGATGGGCCCAAACCATGACACAAGAGGTACATCGATGACGTCAGCGGAGTCGCATGGTCTAGCCGCGTGGACCTGGAAAACTATATTCGCTTCGTATCCAACTTTCATCCTGCTCTTTAATTTACGCACACAATCTCTGACACTGAACTCTCTTTCCTCGATATCACGGTACGCATTACGGATGATCACATCAGCACTACCATTTACTACAAGGACACTGACACCAACACCTATCTTCATCGTCAGTCCTCACATCCCAGCCATTGCAAAAAAGGTCTTCCTCGCGGTCAACTCTTGCGACTTCACCGTCTGTGTTCTAAAGACTCAGATTTTCTGGAAAAGGGCGGTGAAATGGTGTCTTCCTTTGAACAACGTGGTTACTCCCCCGCCTGTTTACAGAACGATCTCCAGGCCATCCGACGGCTAGACCGGGCTGGTGTACTAAACAATCACAACCCCTCTTATCAAAGATCAGAAAGGATTCCTTTGGTTCTTTCTTACCATCCTTTAAACGAAAGAATCAAGAGAATCGTACTTCGTAATTTCAACATCTTGTCGAGTGACCCTGAAACCAGAGCAGTCTTTCAGCAGCCAGCGCTGGTCGCCTATCGCCGTGACAGCAACCTTCGTGATAGCCTAGTGCATACTTCCGATAGCAGCCAATCCAGTTTTAAGGCGGGTACATCTCCGTGCTTACACGCTGGCTGTCGCGCTTGCCATTACATTTTTAGCGACACTAGTGTTCGTGGCCCTCAAAACTCTTTTGTCATCAAGAAGGCGTTCTCTTACCACACGTCTGGCTTGGTCTACTACATCTCCTGTCGCCGTTGCCCTACCCTCTATATCGGCGAAACAGGGCGCACTTTAAGACAACGTTTTGGCGAACACCTTCGGAGCATTGAAAAGAGTTTGCTAGGTTTTCCTGTGGCAGAACATTTAACACGGCTGGTCACTCAATCGACGACGCTTTGGTTCGAGGCATGATGCTCTCTGTAGATTACGCGCAACGGAAGCGCCTGGAAATGCGACTGATATTTCAACTTGGCACCAGTCAGCCGCGCGGTTTAAACTCCGACTTCCGTTTCCTCTAGGCCGCGCGCAGAGCCGCGTGTGCGCTACAAAGCCTTCAATTTTTATTTCTAATTTATGGCGTATATAAACCTTGCAACGGCT
Organism: Porites australiensis; assembly: GCA_022179025.1. Lineage (NCBI taxonomy): Eukaryota > Metazoa > Cnidaria > Anthozoa > Scleractinia > Poritidae > Porites > Porites australiensis. Next base: position 48,453 of record BOPM01001146.1, read on the forward strand.
TCAACGAAATGGTAATTCCACTGATGAAGGGCCAGGCCCGAAACGTTTGGAAAGAATAACTTCAACCTAAACACGGCACTTTTGTTCATGATTTATTTATTATTTTTAAAGAACATTTTTGTTGCTTCTGTTTTCTTAAGTGCTATGCAGCTTAAAGGAAATTCTTTGGTCATTTGTTGATAGCCCTACATAGCCCTACATAACCCTACATAGCTGTACATAGCCATACATAGCCCTACATAGCTCTACATAGCCCTTTATAGCCATACACAGCCCTACATAGCTATACATAGCCCTACATAGCCCTACATAGCCCTACATAGCCCTACATAGCCATACATACCCATACATAGCCTTAAATAGCCCTACATAACCCTACATAGCCCT
>BOPM01001146.1:62715-80897 GCA_022179025.1 Porites australiensis
TAAACCCCCGGACATACCCTCAGGGGTTTATGGGCCCCCCCCCCCCCCCTTGAGTTTTCGATATGTTACAGTATTTCGAAACGATTTAGCCTTCAGTGAAAAGCCTTTGATCCTCTCTACAAGATGAGATATATTTTGTGGGTGGTGGCGCTGCTGGAGGCCTGGTACGTCACCAAAAATGGTTGCCATCTTGGCCGCCATCTTGGATTTTGTCAAGAATTAGAAGGCAGGCAAAAACCGCGAGCATTGATAACTTTTTGTGCTTAAAGTGTTAAATAACACATAAGCACTTTGCATCATTTTGTCCACAAGCTTTACTTTTATTCCTAAAAGAATTTAAGACATGCATTTTCACTCAAAAATGGCTTGACCACCTGCTACTTATGACGTCATATCTCGAGACCATAGTAACCGACCATCACTAAACTTGTCTCAAAATGCGCGCAAGGGAACAGCTACTGAAAACTTCAGGTGCTAATGTTTTATCGTCTAGGAAAAAATCACAAAAATCTCAGAGGGAGGGCATTTTATCCCCTCCATAACTATAGTTTAAAAAGTTTGGCGCTCTGTAAAACGGCTTTGCGAGCCTTTAAAGGTTAGTAAGGCATGAATTATTTTCTCATTTGGGAAAGATATAACTTTACATGCTAGCAAAAATATATAGTTCAAGATCTGAAATGATAGCAATTTTTAATGGATGCATTATGGAAACCGCGCTGAAAGACCTGAAAATACTGAAGTACATACATTAGGAGCATTTCCTCTTTCATTTCCAAAAAGGTCACTACCTTCTGGAAGTCACAAAGCTCTTAGTATATTTCAAAAAAGACAATATAGTTCAAAGATAAGTACACGAGTTTAGAAAACAACACAAGTGTCGGTGCCTATGTTTATAGCGGAGTGCACGATGGGTAAGAAAATTTCGGTACCTATCCATCCAGGAGGTTTTGGCAGTGACGTAATGGTCACGTTGCCGAACGTCCACTCGGGTGCCCGTCCGTCCGCAACACAGGTATACCAATGCAAAATGGCACAACCTGATATCGGGTAGTCCGCGCTCTGAGTTTTTTTGGCGCGAGAACGAATGGCCAGCGGCGCTGTGTGAAGCAAAAAACGTCGAACAGAAATTTCTAGCAATTGTTTTTACATAAGGCGATATAACCTTATATGATCCGTACTGTCTAGGTGATCTAGGTGACATGATTCTTCAAGTTGTCCTGTACAGGTTATGTCATTCAAATCAATGCTAAGCGCCTAGAAAAGCCAACAGCTATGCTCGCGTGTTTTCAAAAAGACTTTTGGTTTTTCACTGGTCACAAAATTCCAACGGGTTTCTGGTATTTGTCTTAAGTGACCTAAAGTAACTCTATTTCGTCACGTCACGAACCCTAAAGGGAGTCAAATGTTCTCAGTAAATCAAAAATCTTACTCAGTAACCTTTTTATAAGCTCAAACTATTTCATGGTTGGAAACATGTTAAGCGAGTTTACTCGAGAAACAACAAAGGGTTTTTCGAAAATATTGCATTGTTTCCTGTCAACCGTTGTATGTTACTTAACACCTTGACGTTAATCTAGTTAGCTAGCCAATGAGAGACTTGGAATTTCAAAATCCATGCCAAATTCGGTTCTCGTTGTTTAGTTTTCTACTTTAACCACCTTGCACCAAGTTGAGTTCAGTGCTCTTGGTTCATTGCTGCGAAAAGAAACATTTTACATTTCACCTGGATAAAGCCCCTCAGTTAAAAGTCAATGGAAGCTCGTTTCTTAGTCACGGACAGCAATGGAGATGTGACAAGTAAAAAGGCAATGTGATTTCCAATTTATGCAGGTCCGAAGACAACGTCTTCAGAATAGATCCCTCACTTAAATTTCGCTTCTTTACTGCTTCTACAAAATTCTTAACTAACGAATACCTTGCAAACCTTTTATTCAAAGGAGAATGATAAGAAGATCATGGCAGAATTTACTTCAGTTCAGTTGACCGCCTGAAATAGATTAGCAAAATATCTCGTCCATCGACTGCTGATAAATGAGCATAGGCAAAATCTCGAAGACTTGATTCACCGACCTTCACTGGAACAGCATGACCGGTATGTATTGCTGATTTTTAAACAGAACTCTAAATCGTTTTTACAAATATCTATTTGCAAATAAATAGATGCGTTTTGAGACAACCCCACGCACTTGGGTGGCCCTTTAAAGTTATCTAAATGTTCAGTACAGTTGCATAGATGTTCCAGTCTTCGGATGACCATCTTAATTGCAATATTGTACTGCTGTTACAGAGCTATCATACGCTATTACGAAGCTGTTTTTTAAAATGTATCTTTGAGTCGCGCGTTGCTCACGATGACCCACACACAGGCGTGCGCGCGTGTTCCTCACGTTAACTTAAAGCGCAGGCATATCGCTGAAAGACCAATTTTTTGTGCGTTAACCAGTGAACTTAAAAACGAAATATTTCGTTTATTTCTTTGATATCACCAGAATTGAATGACTGAGGCAATAAAACAACTTTGAATGATGCAGCTCGGCGAGTACCCATATTTTCATTACAAGCAAGACAAGTCCTGATGATGAGTTACCCTCAACGAGCCACTGCTTGGAATAGGAAATCTTTTTTTGCTGTCTAGTAGATAAAAATGGCTTGTAGAACAATGAAGGGCCCTTGTAGTTTTTAGATCATATTCTCCGCTTCAGTCATTAGCCAAAGAAAGAAAGTTACATGTACAGTGGGTGAAGAGTTGACTCTTCACTGGCGAGATATTACAATTATTATATCATTGAATCTCACGAAATTCTTAATTCCCTTTGTATTTGACAAAGCATTTTTGGCAGAAAATGCTCTTTCCTTAAGAGTTTAATTTAATCAAAGTACTGTATCACTATCATATTGATTCTAAAGTTAACTTGAATTGTTTTGCAGTCTTGTGAGAGACATGCAGTATTCCAATTTCAATTTGCTATAGTTTATTTTCAGGGCAGGGCAGTGTTTAATCATTTTTTGTCCTGCTTTTAATACTTTAAATACATAAGCATTTTTTACTTGCAATGTTGTGTGATTATCTTTTCAATGAAGTTAGTGGTTAACTACGTTGTTGCTGTTGTTTATAGAGAACGGTTAACATAACCATTAAAAATGTTGCTGAAGACTATTATTGTGAGGTTAACGTAATTCATTATTATCAGTTAAAACAACCCTTTTCTTCTAACCCACGTGGAATGGTTAAAGCTACCACCTATTGACTATTTTAAATGGGTTACCATAGATTCATCACTAGTACCCAAAAAACCGGTTTACCATGACCACAAAAAATGCTTACTATAACTTATCTGTATGGGTTGAAACATATTTATTCTTTTATTTCGGTTATAACAACTAAAAATTTAAAGTTAGTCTAACCAAAAAGTAGAGGTTATGACAAACAACTATTAAACGTTATGAGAAGTGGCGTGGGCTGTGGTAGAAACAACCATTTTAAGGGTTAATGTAACCCATAAAGAAAAGTTGTTTCAACGGGGATTAAAAAATGGCTAACCTGAACTATATTTTTTTGATTACTGTAACCTACTAAAATACGGTTACTTGGGATTTAAACCTTAACCAGTTTTGGGGGGTCACTGTAACTGGTCAGTTTTTAAAGTGTGCTACTGCTGGATTTGAGTGCCGCCTTCGACACCGTTGATTTTGCTACAATCGCTTCAAACAAAACTAGGTGTCTGTGGTACTGCTCTTTCCTGGTTCAAATCGAACTTGGAAGGGAGATCTCAAATCAGAATCTGGAGACGCACGCAGCCGTTTGACTTGTCTCGGACCGCTTTTGTTTACTATTTATACACAAGATTTGTTCTCTATTCTGTAGTCTCATTTGCCAACTTCACATGCGTACGCAGACGACACTCAATTGTATTTGTCATGTAGTTCTAACGTTAGCACCGGAGAGGCACGTGCCGTTATAGCCATTGAAAGTTTCATTCGAGACATCCGCCAGTGGATGTGCGAGAACAAATTATTGCTGAAAGATGACAAGACTGAGTTATTGCTTGTTGGGTCGTGCAAGCAGCTAGCAAAAGTGTCCTTAGATGGTGTTAGAGTCGGTGACTATAACATGTCCTTCGCCATCAGTCCGTATCTTAGGCACGTGGCTAGACTCTTATTTCAGTATGGATGTAAACATTACCAAGACATGCGCGTGCAGCAGTGCATTTTACTATCTATAAAATGACGGACATAATATATAGATTTAGCAAGGGCTAAAAGCGAAGCTTCAGTTAATAAATTCATAATTTAAATCAAACAATAAACTTGTAATCCACAGGGCACATTTATGTGACTTCTGAGGCAAAGGCTAAGTGATTTTAGAGAAAAATAATTTGACAGTTCAAGGGTGAAACAAATTTTACATCGAGTTAATAGTCTTATTTGTACACCCAAAAATAGCAATCATGTTCGATCACAGCAGATTAAGCCTGAAAAACAAATAGACCTATTCGCGTATTGTATTTAAGTCGCCCATCACCTTAATTTTATAAGTTTAATTCACAGTCTCTCCAACAACTAAGTTTAAGAGGCTATCGATAATTGGACAGCCCCGAAATATGAAACACTCGGCAGTCCTCGGTGGCAGCCAATTTACACGTTCCATTCCTCTGTCTAAAAGGGAGGCCAAAATGAAAAATCAGATCGGATTTTTTGTGTTCGGCAAGTTTACTCTACAAATCTTGGCAGCAAATCTGGTGGCGTGTAAACTAGCCTTTTAAACATAGTTTTGTTTCATCACTTCTGAGGTAAACAGTACTATGAGGCGCTGTTTCTTTTTTTTATAATACAGGACAGCTTGTTCTTTTTTGCCCTATTTAAACCTGTAATTCTGCAGGTTTTCACAATTTTGCAAGACAAATATTGCACTCATTCAATATCCAGGACGATCGAAGCACGCGCTTCCTTTGCACAACAAACTATAGCATTGACATTTATAAAACGTTTTCATGAAGAGAGAATGCCGGGACTCTTTAGTTAGTAAAAATCTTCTCACTTAGAAAAATCTGGTGTTATGTGATATGCAGGGTAATAATTATGGGCTTTTAGTGAAAACGATAAAAAAAATTCCCAAAATTACCTTTTCGGCCAGCCGGACGGCCTCTCACTTTTGACAAGCACCAAATTTGAAGTGCTATTTATAGAGTTACCATTTACGCTTCAACATGATAGAGAATTTGTTATGTTAAGGTTTTAGTTCCCTTTATTTATAAAACTGTTTATGGTTTTGTTATGCGTAATATTTAAAAGCGAGTGATATTTACGCGCGGCGTTTTGAGTATTCCTGCATGAGATGTTTATGTACGACTAAAAACAACCGGTGCAGCGATAAAAAATGCGAGAGGGACTACTAACAATCAATAAAATAAATATAATTCGGTGAAACATGTACAGAGACAATAATTTTTATTCACGAAGAGAGTTCAGAGTAAAGTGTCTCTGAAAACCATGAGCCGGGTAAGCATAAGCTTATTTATTTTTTAAGCCGGCTTCCCGGTGTTCGCTCTTTTTCAAGATGAACTGGAGGCAAGAAAGTCGCTCAGGGCTTTCTTTTTACAGCCAAAATCATAACTAAGTATTCTTCGGAACGTTTTCTTTGAATTTGCGGTCAAAAATGTCTAAAGGCTTTTAATAATCATCTTTATTGAGGAAACTTTATCATAAAAGATATGGTTTTCAAAAAGGACCTCAAAACTAGATATATATTATAAAAACAAAAAAAGCTATAAAATTGCAAAGGGATTAAAAAGATACAAAAAATGCATAAAAAATTAAAAATAAGTATAAGTAAAAATTAAACGTAAGTAGCTATATCAAAAACTTAAAAACATTACGTTTAAAACTATTTACATTCCTTGAGTCTTTGATCGTCTGACTGAGGGAGTTAAAATCGGAAACGGCATGATATTGTGTTCTTTGCTTCCCCCAATTTCTTTTGACACGTGGTAATCTAAAATTGCCTTTGTTACGTGTATTATGCCTATGAAGTACGTCTTGTCTAATCAAGTCCATATCGTGATTAATTAGGCCATTGATGCATTTGTATACGTGTACACACCTTCTTTGAAATCGCCTTTTCTCTAGAGGCAGCCACTTGAGAACGGCTAATGCCTCAGTGGAGGATGAGTACAATGGTCTATTTAAAATAACTTTAGCGGCCTTATTTTGCAAAACTTGCAAACTAGACATAAGGGTAATATTATGTTTATCGCCCCATACTAGATCAGCATATTCAAAAAGGGGCATAACAAGACTTTTATAGAAAAGTAGACGAGCCCTGAAAGGCAATAAATGCTTTATACGCTTGAGAAGCCCAAGCCTCTGATTGATTTTCCCAGTTAGGTGTTCAATATGATCAGTCCATGTGAAATCCGAAGATATATGTATACCGAGGTATTTAAAGCTGCGAACATTACTTATACTATGATCTAAAATTGAAACAGTCAAATCTACTTTGCTTTCGCGTTTCCTATTACTACCGATGAGCATGCATTTAGTTTTGTCCAAATTTAAAGTCAGTTTGTGATCATGAAGCCATTTCGCCACACCCAGTAGATCGTTATTTAACTTATCACTCAACTCCTTTGAGGATGTACCATAGCAATAAATTACAGTGTCGTCTGCATAAAGTGACGCGTTGCAGGAGTTAAGCACATTTGGCAAGTTATTTATGTAAATCACAAACAACAGAGGCCCTAGAATGCTACCCTGTGGCACCCCATGCGTGACTGGAAGTTCCTCAGATAACTCATTTCCACATGATGTGCGCTGTTGTCTACCAGTTAAGTAAGAACGGAACCAATGAAGAGCTGTTTCAGAAAGGCCGATCTCGGATAGCTTGCATAACATTATTTGATGGTCTACCGTGTCAAATGCCTTGGTTAGATCGATGAACACGGCCCCGCAAAGCTTTCCTTGTTCCATGTTTAAGAGCACTTCATCAGCAAATGAGGTCAAAGCTGTTGTAGTTGAGAAACCCTTCCGGAAACCAAACTGCTTGTTGGACAATAAATTATTGGTAATCAAGTACTGATACAACTGCAAGTGTACCGCTCTCTCCAAAATCTTGCTTCGTGTAGGGAGGATTGAGATGGGGCGGTAGTTGGAAACGTTGGTCCTGTCACCTGACTTGAAAAATGCCGTGATTTTCGCGCATTTCCACAATTTGGGAAATTGACTAGTGCGAATTGAAAGATTCAAAAGTTTAACAACAGATGGTGCAATTGTGTGAGCTGAGATTTTAAGAAGTCTCGCGCTAATTTTGTCAAGACCAATCGCTTTGTTTGCTTTCAATGACAAAAGCTGCTCAAGCACAAATGATTGATCCAATTCAGTCAACTCGAACTGGAAAAGCGGGTGTTTTGAAATGGAATTTAAATTCAAGACGGAAGTCTGTATTTATTTTTAAACCTGATAATATCGTAGGTTAGATCATTGCTCGTGTATAAACTTAAGCTGCAAAAACTACGCTCGACTTCAGGAAACCGGAAAATAAAACACATCAAAGACAATAATTGCTCAGGCTTACCAGTTGAGATGCTGCTCCTGAAGGTCATCAAGTGAGGCCAGAATCGCTTGAGACTTTTCAACCCTCTTTATACGCCTCAAGCAAGGGCTAGTGAGTAAGCTCATTTCTGAAAACGATGCCATCCGAAATTGGATTTCCAATGACTTTGACAAGCGGTGCATTTCTCAACCAAAAGCGCAATAAACAAACCAGCCATGAATTACAGAACAATCTTCATAGCAGCTGTATTTCATTTTGTATATCAAGTACAAAAAGTTAAAAACATCAGAAGATGACACAAAACTCTGTCAGCTTTAGCTATCAGTAAGCAAGTTTCCAGACGCTGCATAAATTTTCTGCATGAACTCACCAGTCAAATTTTGACCCATCAGAGCATTGGACTTAGAGCGTGATCAACGCGTGATTATGGTGAGAAAAGTCAAACGCGATTGCCTTCCCTGCATGCATAATAAAGCCGGTTGAATTTTCGCGTCCGAGGTCGGTTTGAAATCAAAATTTTAAAAGTACGGCTCATAAACAAGAATTATTTCATATACATTTAAAAAAATTGAACTTGAGCCTGTGATCATTTGAAAAGTAGCAACTTGTCAGCGGATAACTTCAAAACAACACTCGAAGTCAGTGGGTCGATACCTGAGCCGGCGATACGGTCAGGCGATGCTTGTCAGCAGATAGACTATTTTGATGGCTGTCAATTAATCAAAACATGCATGTACAATATCAGGTTGCGGGTTCCCAACTAGTTGGAAAGTGTGAGATTAAACATTGGTGTGCCTGTGGTGCGTATGGACGGAAGATTGGGTGGTCGGTGTCCGGTCACGTGATTGCCAACTTTTCTAGGCTGGATAGATTTTCTATGCTATGGGGCTTCGAATTGAGCCCGTGATCAAATAATCATCATTTGAAAACTTAAACAAATACGTGACCTCAATGGGTAGAAAAATGAGCGCGCGATATAGTCAGGTAATGATGGTCAGCGGACACTCTAGTTTGACAGCCGTTAATTAACCTTTATTAGAGTGGCGAATATTCAAATTAACAGACTACGAGTGTGAGTAAGACATATCCGTCTGGCTTGTAGTGGAAAATGCCAGATCGTGTACCTGAGCGGACCTGAGCCCACGTTATTATTTTTCTGATAATGGTCTGCATATGTCCCATTTTGACAGCTGTCAATTGACCTTAAGTAATGGTCCGTGTAAGAACTAGGCAAAAGAACAATAGACCAGTGCAATAGCGGCAGTTATTTTTTAGGTGCTAATTTCTCTAATCAAATTAAATTTGAATGCTCTGATTGGTCAATAGGGCGAAAAGCGCGAAATTTGAATTTTAGAAATGAATTAAGATAGCAAAAGAGTCATTCAAACAACTTTTTATTTTGTCTACTGCTCTGATATGTTGGAAACTATAATATATCTAAAATTTAGAGGATTTCTATGCGCCAAACCCGAGCAAAGTTAAACTGATATAAAATTACATGAAAATGGCACTGGAATACATCAATCGGCGACCTTCTGAAAGACAGCTACTTCGGCTCTCACAAAGGAAATGTCAAAGCTGTAATCGGAAACAGCAGTAATCCAAGCTCACATGGCGAACGCGCCAAAGCCGCGCGTTTTGCCACCATAAAGAACAACAATTTCATAAAATCATATCATGAAGGAGGGTTATTCCAATGGCCCGCATTTGAATAAAAAGACGATTGTCCATAAAGAAAAAAAATTCATGGCTGTTCGGAGAATTCGGTTTCAGAAGAAGCTCCCTTCGCAGTCTTACATGGTAGATAAATATCTCCGCAAAACCTACTTCCAAAAGTAAAGGAAACAATTACAGTCAAACTTTCATGGTCTTTCCTATCGGGTAACACTCAAAACTAGTGAGAGCTACATGTGTATTATATATGATAACTAAGCAGCTGCCGTCTTACAACTGTTGCGAAATTACAATCACAAATTTCAATTCGTTCGTCTTAAGTTGCACTTAGCTCGACGAAACAGCCTAGAATGAAAATAAATCGAATCATAAAAGAGTAAAGATACACAGAATTCTGAAGTTTCGAAAACGACAAAATAACTACTCAGTCACATCATGCGGTGATGCGAAAATTTATTGGGTTCAGCTTACCTCAAGCTCAAATCAGGCGGCTTCACAACGCTTCAAGAAATTTAATTTATTTCTGTATAAAGAACAAATCTATCGCTTCCACTCTTTGTGCCCAGCTATTCTCCACAATTACTCTGAATCATCACTGAATCAAAGCGATCTCCTCCTGACAACATAAACAACTGCTTCGGTCCTACTTGTCCATATGGTCACTCGACGACATGTTGAGGACAGCTGCAAACGCTGCTTCAGTAGGAATTTTACGATCACTCCGGTGATAAAATACATTGAATAAAAGCAATAAATAATCGATAAAGGGAAATATGTAGATTTCAGCGATGAAATTGACGACATTTCTTCGGGTAAAAGACAAATTTCCTCACGTCTCAAATATCGCATCCAAGATGGTTCACAACAAGGTCACGCGTGTGTTGCAAGTTTTCCGCTCTAACTTTTGATTGGCGCACACAACAATGCTTAAACTTGGCCGTGAGGTAAAAGACAGGAGAATGGGGAAAATAAAGCTAAAAAAAGTTGTTTTTGTCACGTTTTTCTTTGTTTTTTCGTCGATTTTTGGATTTCAGCCAATCAGAACGCACCATTTAATTGAAATTAAAAATTAAAAGTTAACACCTTTTAATCGATTTTGCGTTCTGCCTGCCTAGTTCTTACGCGGACCATTACTTAATTTGGTTTGTGCATATAACTTTAAACTACTGGCAGCCCTGTCCGGCGTAGTTTCGTTTTTATGTTGCATTGGTAAGTGTGACATATTTTATCAGCTTATATGTTAAGGCAAGACGACTCGTCTTTCATCTGAGACCGCGAGATGGTCATGTGATAGTTGTCAGCGGGTGTCTGATTTTGACATCCGTCAATCTAATCATACTCACACGGATGGCTTATTTAGATGAAAGGCTAGTCAAGTTTTGCAAGATCTATTGTGACATTTGACATTTACTAACATGAAGTGTGTGCACGGGTGGGCGTAGGCTACGTCATTTTCTCGAATGAATAGTTTACCACATTTTGTTACCCATGGTGCTCCGCTATTACAAAATACTTATCCAGAAGCAGCACTTAGTCTCTAGTTCACGCCTTTGTTACTAGCAGAGTAGACTACTGTAATAGCCCAATGTGTGGTTTGCCTAAATATCAGCTAAGTTGCAGCGTGTTCTAAATGCTAGAGCTCGCTTAATTTAGTGCGCCCCAAAGCTGTGCCATATCAGGCCTCTGTTTCGCGAGCTTCATTGGTTACCTGTTTGCTACCGTATTGAATACAAAATATTACTCCTTACATTTAACGTTTTGCGCAATATGGCACCTGATTATTTGCGCCAGTCAATATCTGTCCTGCTGCCGTCTAAGTACGATTTAAGGCGCAATCATGACTCTGGTATTTTATTAGCAACACCAAAAGTCAGAAAGAAGGCCACCTTAGAGGAAAGGTCGTTTAGTTGTGCCGCCCCCAGACTTTGGAACCTTCTTCCGTCTACGATGAGGTCTATTTCCAGTCTGAACCTGTTTAATAATAGACTTAAAACTTCCTTATTTAGTAAAGCTCTTAATTAGGAATTTTTAGCATTATAAATTCAGGCTTTATTTTCCATCTTTAGTTAATTTCTTATGTAAGGCGCAGTTGAATATTTTCATGGAAACTGCGCGGTAAGAATTTCTATAAATAATAACAATACTTTTATTATAAACCTTAAAATGTACGGCCAAATTCCACGAAAAGGCAATCTCACGTACATTCTTCGTTTAAAATATTGATTTTAACACAAAGTGTAAGGGAAAATAGAGAGCAACGGTTTCCTTAAAGAACGCTATAGTTACAAATTTAAACTCCAAATCTGAACAGTGGTCCCATAAAAACGACTACCACTTTCATAAATCTTTAATTTCCAATGATAATAAACGCTGCTTAACGTTTTTATTCAATCTTATTTATTCTTAGTCAAATTATCCAAGCTTCCGTCATAGGACAAGTCAAATGCAGCTAAATCCAATGTACTATGTAGAAATTCGCGATATTTTTCCCTCACGAGGAAAAAGATTTTGAAAATAATTAGCTCGATTTTAATCATTCCTCATTAAGTCCTTTTCACCAACCTTATTGAGGTGGTCAAACGGGCATCTTTTTTTCTTGCACAAGCCTCATCATGATCACACCAAAAATCTACTTTCTTCAATACAAGGAGAAACCACCTTTCAAATCATTGCGGAATCTTGATGAACGTCGAAAATGGTTTACTCGATTAAAATTAACCCTTTAAAGAAATTGCTTTCGCCGTCTAGTTCGGCAATTTTTAGTAGGTTAGCCTTATAACTTCTCCTGTGCAAGGAAATAAGTAATCCATGTAAATATCACCGTTATAGATTGTCTGCCTATTTTAACTGAATTTTCCATGCGATACTGTCCTTGAACTGTGAATGAAACTGATTTTGGCAATATTATTGTTCTGAATTTTTTTTTTTTAAATCTTTCAATAACATGCTTGTTATTAGAATGGGAATGCTGTTGACAATATTATTTTAAGAGTTTCCTCTCCACCTTAAGGTTTACAGGCGGCACGCCCATACTGCGGGGGTGATGGAGCCCAGTTTTCCCTGAATTAATTTTTTCAGAGGTTTCAATAAGATAGTTGTTATAACAATGAGCATGCTTTTGACAATTATTATTGTAAGAGTTTCCTCTCCCTTTTAAGGTTTACAGGCGGCACGCCCAAACTGCGAAGGTGATGGAACCCAGTTTTCGCTGAATTAATTTTTTCAAAGCTTTCAGCAAGATAGTTGTTATGAGAATGGAAACTCTTTTGACAATCTTATTGTATGGGTTTGCTCTCCCTCTTAAGGTTTACAGGCGGCACGCCCAAACTGCGGAGGTGATGGAACCCAGTTTTCGCTGAATTAATTTTTTCAAAGCTTTCAAAAAGATAGTTGTCATAAGAATGGAAACTCTTTTGATAATATTATTGTAAGGGTTTCCTCTCCCTCTTAAGGTTTACAGGCTGCACGCCCAAACTGCGGAGGTGATGAAACCCAGTTTTCACTGAATTAATTGTTACAAAGCTTTCAATAAGATGCTTATGATGGGAATGATGAGATTGAATTCTAATTTGTTTTCAATTTTACTAAGGACAACACCTTCACATAAGTTATTGTCTCAATAGTAATGTTGTTTGCTCTTTTTAAAGTTTTTAGGCAAAAGACATGGCATTGATGTCCAGCTAAAATTCCAATGAAGAACCGAATGAAAAATAAAATCCTGCAGGTCACACCAGGGAGTTTGACACTGCACTGACTGCAGGTGACAAAAAACAAACGGCTCTTTTAGGAGCCACCATATGTATTAAAAGGTAATAACCAATCACAGAGTAGACCAGTAAGTGTTCATTAAACTGTATCATTTTAATCTTTATGCCCTACTTTCAGCAAAGATTGAACAGATTTAAAAGCTGTTTTGTTGAGCACAAACTGATTTTTTGCTGGTAAAAGCAGCTACTGATTTGTTAACTAACATTAACATTAACTTGCTACAATAAAATTCATATAGGCTTTTCAATTTCCTTTAACAGGTAAAAACATCATTTAGTAGATTTAAATAGCATGTCTGTTTAGTTAGTGTCCATATTAGGTAAACTTTGCTTTTGTGGTTTTACTGAAGTTGCGTGAAGAAGTTGCATTGTTTTGGTAGAAAAAATTGATGTTCTATATTTTCAACAATGACTACACCTTCCCATAGATACTATTGTCTTCCAAGGTTAGTGTTTTATGCTCTTTCCAACTTACACTTTAGTGAATAATATGATATCCATGTCAAGCTTACATTTCAAATTAAAGAGGCAGAGAAAAATAAAAAAGCAAAATTAAGCTCTGTACAGGTCAAACAAGGAAGTTTGACAATTAACACTGCTCTTTGCAGGTAGAAAATGGAAGAGAAACAACTTCCCAGATATTTCAGGGAAGTGAAGTCAACTTTAAAGCCATTGCCTGAATGTTTGATCAATATTGAATAGACTGCAAAAAAACTGTTCATAAAAAGAAGTTTCAAACAGTTACTTTTTTAATATAGAATCTTATTGAAAGTTTTCCATTCCTTGTGGTGGAGTATAGATCTGGCCACCAGATTACTTCTACCTCCCTAGTAGTCCTTCCTTGTCCTGGACCCACCCCCAAACTTGCTTTGGCTGTTAGACGTTTGGTTAATAGATCCCCTGACGACTCCTCATTTCTGTCAGTGCTCCAAAAACTACGGTTCTTGGTAGCATGGAGTTCCTCCTGAGGGCTAAGGTCAGATCTTTTCTCCACTTCCTGTAGGTCACTGTACCAGGCCGTATCATTTAGTTTAAGGAGGGTTTGTTCATGCACTGCATCCGTAAATGAAGTGAGGCTATACACTTTATAGGAAACTCGCCTTGTTGATGGGCAGTAAAATGGAGGCTTCTTATGAGGTACCTGCCTCATGCTATGCACCCTGCATCCCATTTGACAAGCTAAGTGCCCAAAGTACCTTTCAGGAACTTGTGGGAATTGTAAAGTCACCCAACCACCTAGAAATGAAAGTAGACAAAACCAGCTACAATTAAATTGGGTCTTCAGCACATTGTTTTGACAGGAGAAGTGTAAGTTTAAGCTTTCTGAGATCATCTGACATTCTAAGTAAAATAAAGATTTTATTCATTCATTTGCACACAGTCGTTCTGTTTCGTCACGCAACGCTCTTCTCTCGTAGCCGGGAACATTGTGTGACGAGCGAAACTCGAGTAACGTGCGCTCGTGCCAGTGAGAGAATCGGCTAAATGACGCGCAAAGTACTTTGCTACTAAACTGAGAAACTAAATGCTAAAGAAAATAGCAAAGTTTGAGGGTAAAGACTGTACGCACAACTGAAAAGATGATTGGGTAGTACCTTAGGTGGCTTTTAACGAGGAATATTCAAGTGCGTAGATCTAAATTAAAAGCGATGCAAAATGCTTAGGTGGTATTAGGCTTTGTGCCGTTTAAATTCGCCACTTACCACGTAAACGAGGATTAAGGGAAGCGTTTATCTGCTCCGTAAGCCCTGCCAGCCACGATAAATATCCTATTTTAAAATCTTGCGATCTCCTGTTAAGAAATCCAATGTCGGGCACCGAAGTCTCGTTCTCCTCGTCCAAAAACACCACATTATTAAGGCTAGATCACCTTCCACCGTGTGTTTTCGTTCCGTGTGCTTTTGAATTGCGTTAAATCCAATGTCGGGCACTGAAGCTTTGTTCTCCTTGTTGTCCAAAAACACCACATTTAAGACTCGATCACCTTCTACCGTGTGTTTTCGTTCCGCTTCCTTTTGAATTGCGCTAAAAGTTTTAAACTTTCCAGTACATAATCAACATTTCTGTGAAAACGTAAAGCGCAGATCACTGTCGTTGTCAGCTATAACGGATTCGTTAATATCTCGCCGTCGATTTTCCTGTAGCAAACTAGAAATTTGTCAAGTAACATTCCTTGTCAATCACATAGGTTATGAGAATAAAGGACGTGATCACACTGCGCTTGATATAAAATAAATTCTCCTAACCATTTAAGAGGGAAATGTTTGACGACAGGAAAAAGGAATTTAATTCTGATACATGTGGGTTAAGTAGAAAAGTGTTCTTCAAACAATGGATTCTATTTAGAGACAATTCTCACGTACCACGCGCTACCTTTCGTATCGGAAGTCTTTTCCCGTGAATGAAAACATGGATTCAAACGAGCGAGAGGAGTTATGCATAAAAGGAGAGCGAGTATTCCGAGTAAGGGATGGAAAGTATCGTTCAAGAGGGCATTCAAAAAGAGAGAAAAGAAAGCAAAATGAGGCATGGAAGAGGAGAAAATGGGAGGAAGGATTGAAGAATAAAACCTTCCCTGTACCAGACAGAGAGGAGTTGCCACAAGAGGAGAAGAATGATGAGAATACTCGTGGACCAGAACTACAGAAGATGCCAGAAGAGGGAGAGGAGAATGAAAATTTTCGCGAATCAGAAAGTGAGAAGGTGGCAGACCACTGCCCGCAAACAAGAAACGGATCGAGGCCAACAAACTATCTCCAGAGGCAAGGTCATGGTCAATTTATCACATTCGAAGTTAAAACGGAAAGGTCATACCGACGAGAAATACATGCCGGCCGCAAAAATTTCACGGAAACAAATCGAAGTTAGCTCCAGAAAAAATGGCATCGGCAAGAACGCAGATGCTCTTGCGTTTAAGGTGATCAATAGGTCTTTGCTGAAAGTGGATAAAAGCCAAAAAATTGGAAACGGAACCTTCGGGAACTGCTACATCGCCCTATACCGCAATGAATACGGCGTTGTTGCTAAAGAAATGAAAATAATTGAATCCCCAAAGAAGACGAGAGGAAGTGTGGCGAGAAGCATCGGCAATCACTGGAATTGGAGACCACTGGGGAATCCCTCTTCTGTTAGGTGTTTCCACAGATCGGGCACCATTTTATCTGGTTCTCCAGTTCCACGCTTTGCGTAGTGAAAGCGCTCCGGAAAAAGGAACTCAAGATGTTGCCATGTGCGCAAATATCTTAAAGCAAAAATGCGAAATACTAATGTTCATCCATGAAAGAGGTTTCTTGCACAACGATCTGAAGAGCAATAATGTTGTCATTGACGGATCGGAAAACAAGCCCGTAATTATCGATTTTGGAAAAAGCTGCAAGATTGTTAAAGCCAGGTTACGTAAACCCAAGGTGAACATTGAGAAATCGATGAACAAATTTCCGCACATCGCACCGGAAATGCAACTCGGTGAAAGGCAGTCCATCGGTAGCGACGTGTTTTCGTTTGGCTATCTGGTCAATCCTTTATTTAAAGATGCTAAGCTAGAAATTCCACCAGTCCTGAAGGAAGCAGCTAAGAAATGCCAGAGGTCAATCCCAGGGAAGCGAACTAAACTGGTCGACCTTTTCACCATCCTGACTGAGGGCCCCACTGAAAACCGCCTTGGCGAGTTGGGCTCCCTCTATAAGTATTACTAGTAATAGTTGACACTACAGCTGCCCCCGTTCTGTAAATTGTCGGTTGTGTAGCTGTTTGAAATATACCGATTCATAATGAAGATTTCCACACATATTCCATACAATAGGTGAGATAAACACAGGAAACGCAAGGTTCCATGCACAGTTTCAGCTCGATTTACACAGCTTTGATCAAAACACTCTCAGTTTCGAGAATAGTTTATTCTAAACCATAAGGAAATATTTAATTAGAAGTTGAATTCTTCGCTATTTCTCTTTCCCTTTTTACATTCAGTTCATTTTATTTGCCGGAAAGTAAGCCTTAAAAATTAAAACAGCTGATTAAAAGAACGTTTGATCGATTCACACTAGCGCATCCTAGTCTTATTTGAAACTTTATAGCGGAAGGACATCTGTGAGCAGGGAATAAGTCAGCACAGAATTTGATTGTAGGCGAATTTCTGTAAATGTCCATCAATCTGCTAGTGATAAGCTAGCCGTTGTTCGCTCGTCTTGCTTGTTTGGGGCTGAGTCTAATTTCGGTCAAAGAGAAAGAAAGAGTGTCTGGCAAGGTTTCCAATATAAATCAAAGATTTGTGAACTCGTGTCTAGCAAACTCTCCAAGTGTTTATATATACACAGTTAAACGCACCTTACAACCTCCCCTGCGCTTAACGAGTGTCTTTTGGTCCATAACTTTCAAAACAACTGCTCCACAGAATGTCACTGCGTACCGCAAAAGAGTATTTCGTACTTGCGGGCGCAAACAATAGAAACGTCATCATCAGCATCATTACCTACCGATTCCTCGCGGCCCCAGTTAGAGCAAATCGAGATTTTTTCTACCTTATTCTCCTTTATTTTCGCGGGACTTAAATTTCGCGAAAATTTTCTCGGCACATTTCGCGAGTCTTTAATTTCGCGATAGCGGAGAAAAATTGTGTTTACAGGGAATTTAATTTCGCGAAATTGACGATTAAGTGACTTTATTTTTTCTTTTTTACAAAAATTTTACGTTAATCAACAAGTGAAACAAAACCAATATGCTGTCCCTGTTGAGGTGATATGTGAAATGGACGATACACCAAGGAACAGGGCAATAATGGAAAGATACAAGAAACTCGTAACTACACACTACAGGGAGCCGGGACAGGGTGGTCAATTTGACGACTGTACAAAGGATGTATTGGAGGAACTGTGCGAAGATGATTACTCAGATGCCGAAGAAGAACTTGAGGCGAATCTTGACACTGATTAACCTTTAAAGTTGATAGATGATAGCTCCTTGTACTAACACCTTGTGCTAAATATTGTTTAGGACCCTTGAAAACACAAATACATGATTTTTTTATGTCCATTAAATTTCGCGAGATCAAAGTTCGCGGTCGTTATGTTTAGCGGATATTTAAGAGGGAGTCTCCCTAAAACCGGTCCACTGCGTTTCGGGTCGGAAAATCAATTTCCTTTAAACTTTGCCCATGAATATATCTTAGTCCAAAAGTAATTGAAACCGCATTA